>CM077158.1:69075540-69256302 GCA_039583875.1 Platanthera guangdongensis
TTCAGATAGTTGAACAGGGAACTATGAGATCAAAACAAAGGCTCAAACACGCCGAAAAAACAAAACTCACGCCGTAGGCGAAAACTGCAGCTACGGACACAACAGCGAAGTCAAAACCAAAATCCTACGAGCCATTCTCGAGATATTAACCGCCAAAACATACGGCGAACAAAAACAAAACCCAAAACTTCGATCGCGCGCCGAGACTCCAAAAACGCTCGGGTTGCGACGAAACTGGACGAACACGTCCAAAACTACTCAAATCCAACACTCGACGTTAAAAGTAACGCCACGATGTCATAAATCTGACGTTGCCCAAACAAATAAAATCATCAAAAAAATCGGGGGCGTTACATACCTCACCTCTAGGGCAACATTAACACCACCTAACCGAGACTTTTGTATGCCTCAATGCGAAGAACACATCGAGGAGCCTCTGTGTACTCTACTGGCAAATCCACTGGTCTTTTCCTTGGCTAAGTGTAAACCACACCGACCAAGTCAATGTATCGATGTCGGTGTGAATGACCGTCAAATACCGAAGACCCACAACCTTATACACATGCAGCCATGAATTCCCAAGCCATCGACTCCCCGGAATAACCTATCTGTTATAGCAACCTTCCGAACCTTTGGCTCGCTAGGCTAACTTGCCCATATCCACAACCACCGAGCCTACCGCTCGAGTGACCAAACCAAGCTAACCTCCAGAGTCATTAGGGTGAGTGAAAGTGAAATCCTAGTATTTACTAGTTGCTCTTTAATCATTTTAGTCTTATGATTTAAGATTAACCTTGGAATGCCCAGGGCATTACCTGTGAAGCGCTCTCTAGGGCACTAAGAACTACGATGAGCTGAATCCCAAAGCTCACTTTCATAAGGTACTTATTATTATTGCTATCTACCCATGTCCCAACTCTCCTGATCTTACACTTGAACAAAACCTAAGTGTATTTAGACTTCCTTCAAAGGAACGACGATCCATCGCCGATCGCGAGAACAACATTGCATCCTAGTCAACCAGACTATCAAAAATTGACTCCTACTTATGACCTCTTTCTTATCCAAATCAGACCAAGTATATCATCTATCACACCTTCCCATTCCAAGGCTTACATGTTATCTTATTTCTACAAGTTTACTATGTACAGACCTAATGCGCTACATGACGTGCATGAATGATGGCTTCCTCCTAATATTTGTCCAAATGACCTAAGATTTTTACTGGGGGTATAACATAATTTTTGAAACAAATTCAGAATATATTATTTTTTCTAATTTATTTGGCATTTATTTAATTTTCAACAAAATCAGGGCAGCTATGCTTTTGAACATCGAGTACACTTTTCTGACATGGTATGACCTCAACAAAATTATGACAAGTATATATCATCAAAATAATAGTAAATACAGGCATTCACATTTTTTCCAAAATTGTTTGACCTCAAGACTAATTATTGATTAAATAACCTCATTAATAGGGCAAAGCTGGAAATAATAGAAATAATCATCCAAACATTATATAAAAATTACCAGATGTTACAAGTGACAAGCAAAGACAACTGACCAAATTTTGTAATTTTCCAAATATATTTGGCCACATAAATAAATCATTTAAAATTTTTCTACATAAGGCACTTTTGAAGCATCCTATATGAAAAGTCTTATAATAATTTTATAAACATTCACAGAGCATGATGAGGCCTTAAGATTTCCTCAAACCACATTTCTTAATTTTCGAGTTAGTAAATAACGCATATTAATTTTTCTTACAAAGAGGGAAATTACTAGGTTTGTGAATGAAGTACTCTAAATATTATTCCAAAATACATTCAAAAATTTTCAAAGATTATTAACCATTGTATAAGATCATTGCCTAAGTTTCATGAACATCTAAGATCAAATAGTCATGCAATAAAATTCTGAGTAAAAGTACCATAATTGGTCCTAATCTATTTTAGAGGGGATGTAAGTTCCTAAATACTCTAATAACATTTTCTTGGGCTTATTTCAATCTTATGAATTCATCTACCAACTTCAAGACATTCCAAGGACATATGGTCTCATGTCCTTCTTTGAGCTCAAAACTCAACCCTAGGATTCACACTAGGGTTCTAGGGCATTCCAACCCTCAACCAACCAAAATCTCTTGTGGGGTGTTTTATATGACATTAAGTCAATGGCCAAGGTTTAATCGCTTTTGAATGAGGATTGGCCACTCAACCCATCAAACACACATTTGCCCTAACATGCCCCTTGGGAACCAAACTTTGGTCACATTAATACCTACTCAAATCAACCCCAAATGGGTTGAAATTTTTACCAGTAACTTATCAAGTCCCTAAGTATCATCCAGCCAAATTTTTGGGGATTGTGAGGTAATTAGACCCTATAAAAACCCATAATGTATTACTAAATATTTACAAAAACAATAGAAAAGTGTTTTCCAAAAATTCCCATTTTTGGATATGTTAGGGGTATTAATATGAGTGACTCCAAGTCCAAATTTCAAGGCATTTGGACAAATGGATTGATGAGGGCACTCAGTTTTGTCTCTAGTTATCCCTATGTATAGACTGCATCATTTTGAGTGATGTGGTCTGACCACTGACCCAAATGGGTTGAAGTTAATTTTACAATAAACTAGTCCTCAAGGGATACAGTTTTGATGTTGACACCATTTTCCTTGTAGAGGGTCCTAAGTATTTTTAATATTTAATTCAAAACGCAACAATAACTATGACATAATGAAATAATAATAATCCTTAATATAAGCGAGCAACACGAATCTTGAAGCGCTAACGGACGAAATCCGTTCATCTTCTCCAACGCGCAAATGGATCAGATTACTCTGTACTGGGCCGACTTTGCCCGTGATTTCCCGGCCACCCACGCCCCTTCCCAATTGGCCACTGCCACCACCACCTTCTTTGAAGTGGTGTCCGCCGATTCGAGGTGGTAGACCGACCGGAGATGGTCGGAACAGTGAATGGTGGATGAAAAAAAAGCTTGAAAAACCAAGCTCTCGGCTCCCTTGATCTGGCGCCAATTCGACCCAAACCTTGGGGCGAATAGATGGAGATCTATCTAAAGAGAGAGAGAGAGAGAGGAGGAAGACAGGACCTTCTAGGGAAGCTGGAGTCGGGCCGATCGCCGTGTCGCCACTGCCGGTGGTGGTGATTTCGGGTGCTCTGCAACCACACTGCTAGAGGGCTCAGCTCCTTCAAGGGAATGGTGAAAACGGCTGCTCTGGGTCCGGGGAAGCTTTTAAAAGAATCAAATGGGGGAGAAGAAGGGTCTAAGCTTCAATGTCCATTAATGTCCATGAGGAAGAAATTTCATCCACTCCTATATCCACTGGATTCAGCCTCTAATCAGCCCTGAGAGGCTCTTGATCTTCTCAAAATTGAAGAGGGAATGAATTATTAGCAATTGGGGAGGCCCTTGGCCTTTCTTGGCCATGAATTGGGTATTCATTCTGAGACAGAAATCTGAAACGCCAAAGGTCTTCTACAATTTTGTCAAACAAATTCAGAATGAATTAGATAGTTCAGTGGTCAAAATCAGAAGTGACCATGGAACTGAATTCCAATCTGAAAGTATGACAAGGCTGTGTGAAGAATTTGGGATTCTTCAGGAATTCTCCTCACCTAGAACACCTCAGTAAAATGGCATTGCTGAGAGAAATAATAGGACATTGATTGAGGCTGGAAGAACACTATTGAGTGACACTACTCTCCCAGAATATTTCTGGGCTGAGACAGTAAACATTGCATGTCATGTGCTCAATAGGGCTTCCATCACCAAAAGCCACAAAAAGACACCCTATGAGGTTATGAAGGGCAGAAAACAAACTTATCCTCTTTTAGGATCTTTTGTTGCAAATGTTATGTGCTTAACAATGGCAAATCTCACCTAACTAAGTTTGCTGCCAAAACCCAAGATGGGATGTTTGTTGGGTACATCAACAATAGTAAGGCTTATATGGTCTATAATTTGGCTACTCAAGTTGTAGAAGAGTCAGTTCATGTCATCTTTGATGAAACTAGACTTATTAACAGTGAGTTGTCAAGTAGTTCTTATAGTTCCATAGGTATACAGCAGAAGATGGACTAGCTTACTATCAGAGAAGTTCCAACTGCAAAGCAGGATGAGGAAAATGGTAGTTGCTGTCCAGGGGGAGTACAAGACACTCAAGATGCTGATGAAGACCATGGGATGCAGCATAATGAAGAGCTTGGAGAAGGTCAAACTGCTGATAGATTACCTCCAACAGTTAGATAGTTGAAGGATCATCCTGCACACCAGATCATTGGTGATCCAAGACAAGGAGTACAAACAAGGAGCAGGAACTTGAACACAGTTCTTTGCTCTAGCTTCTTATCTCAAGTGGAACCCAAGAGATTTGAAGAAGCAAACAAGACCCTCACTGGATTGATGCTATGCAGGAGGAGTTAAATTAATTCAGAAGGTGCAAGGTCTGGGATTTGGTTCCAAAACCAAAGGTCCACAATATCATAGGGACAAAGTGGATTTATTGAAACAAGCTTGATGAGAGTGAGATCATAGTGAAGAACAAGGCAAGACTAGTTGCCAAAGGATACAAACAGGAGGAGGGTATAGTCTTTGATCAGACTTTTGCTCCAGTGGCTAGGTTGGAAGCTATCAAGCTTTTCCTAGCCTATGCAGCATATCAAGGCTTCAAAGTGTTCCAGATGGATGTTAAGTCTGCATTCTTAAATGGAGACTTAAAAGAGGAGGTCTATGTAGAGCAGCCCTCAGGTTTTGTTGATCCACTCAATCCTACTTATGTCTATAGACTTAGGAAAGCTTTGTATGGGTTAAAAATAAGATCCAAGGGCTTGGTATGAAACCCTGTCTAATTTCCTCATTGAGAACAAATTCTCAAGGGGGAAAATAGATAGGACTCTATTTCTTAGGGAATCCAAAGGAAAGATCATCATAGTCCAAATATATGTTGATGATATATTATTTGGTTTTACTGAGAATAACCTTTGTAGAAAGTTTGCAAAACTTATGCAAGGGAAATTTGAAATGAGCAGTATGGGAGAACTTAAGTTCTTCTTGGGTCTCCAAGTAAGACAAACTGATGATGGCCTGTCCATATCTCAGTCTAAGTTCACCCTGGAGTTAATTAAAAAGTATGGTATGGAGTCTTCCACTACCATGAGAACTCCAATGGGGACAAGTATATCTCTTAGCAAAGATGATGCAGGGAAACCTGTAGGTGAAACTTTGTATAGAGGAATAGTTGGCTCCCTTCTATATCTGATTACTAGTAGACCAGATATCATGTATGCTACATGTGTCTGTGCTAGGTACCAATCCTGCCCTAAAGAATCTCATCTTACTACTGTCAAAAGAATTTTGAGATATCTTAAGGGCACCCCTAATCTATGCCTTTGGTATCCTAGGAATAAAGATTTTCTACTAATGGGCTATTCAGATGCAGACTTTGTAGGTTGTAAATTAGATAGGAAAAGTACAACAGGCACCTGTCAATTTCTAGGAGGAAGATTGGAGTCTTGAAGCTATAAGAAGCAGACCAGTGTGGCAATATCCACAGCTGAGTCTGAGTATGTTGCTGCTGGAAGTTGTTGTGCACAACTATTGTGGATACAGCATCAGTTGGAAGATTATAGTATTCAGGTAAGTAGAACTCCTTTATTATGTGATTCTACTAGTGCTATTTCTATTGCTCACAATCCTGTTTCTCATAGTAGAACAAAGTATATAGAAATATGATACCATTTTCCTAGAGATCATGTAGAGAAAGAAGATATCTCTTTAGAATTTGTTAGTACTGATCTACAACTAACTGACATGTTTACAAAGCCTTTAGATGAAACTAAATTCAATAATTTCAAAATTGAATTAGGAGTGTTGAATATAAATTAGTTTGGCAAATTTGGCTAAGTAAAATTGTGTCGACACAAGAAGTTGTCTGTGTCAACACATGGTAGTTGGTGTTGACATTCCAGGAAAATGGTGTCGACACATCTAAAAAATTGGTGTCGACACTCCAGGAAAGTTGTGTCGACACATCTAGAGAATATGTGTCGACACTTCAGAGAAGTAGTGTCGACACATCCACAAGTGGTGTCGACACTTAGAGTAAACACACAGATTTCGTCGACCACAGATTCGTCAACATCAGATTGTCGAACTCGACTAAGTCAATTAGAATTGATGTCGAGACATTAGTAGTCTGTGTCGACACTTTTCAATAGTGTCGACACATTAAGAGAATTATGACGTGCCTTTTCACCTTCGTTATTTAGAAAGGTATAAATAGGTCAACAACATAATCTGTCGACACGCTCTTGAAACCCTGTGTCGACACCTTCTCTCTTCTAAATTCAAGATTTCTCTCAACCCTAATGGTGCCAAAGCTAGAAGATAATGTCAACGAAGGCTATGAGCTGGTACACCACGCCTTTGATAATGCGGAACCCGAAATTAAAGCAGTAGTAACCCTAATTGCTGAAAATGGGTTGGAATTTCTGGTATCTGAACCAATAAAGATTTGGAAGAACGAAATACTAGATTTCTATGGCGCGGCTACTTTAGATTCTACCGGACTTAAGATCAAATCTACAGTTCAGGGAACTAAGGTTAAACTTACTTTGAAGAGCTTAAGGAAAACTCTTCAACTCGCAAGATCACAAGAAGAAGTTCCCTCATCAAAGACTAGGGAAGCACTTCAATGGTGTGGATTAGATCCCACCTTGAAGATTGCATCATCAATGAATAGAAAAGGAATGAATCAGCAAGGAAAATTCCTTTCAAAAGTAGTGGGAAAAGTCATTCTCTGTAAGACAGGGGGCATGATAGGATTTCTGCCTATATGTTCAGCCAGATGACCAGGATTATCTACATACTAAACACTGATTGGTCAGCAGTAGTTTTTGAAAAGATTAAGGAAAGTATTAAAAAGCCAAATCTGGGAAGAAATATGAGTTTGCACTTGGCTAAAACAATTCCTGAAGTAATGGAACAAACTACTGGTTCAAAGATCAACCATATGAGAAGAATGGACATAAGGATTATCTCCAGATGGGATAGGGTCCTAACTAAGGATATGCCTAATGAAGAAAGGCAAGAGATTCCTGAAAAATCTCCTGCACAAGTTATTGGAGATAGTGCTCAAGTGCAGGGGGAGCCTCATCTTGAGAAAGAGCCAACCCACTTGGAAAGTGAAATGGCTACACAAACTATTCTTGAGGTAATTCAAGAGGTTAATCAATCAATTATCATTGATAAGGATGAAACACTAACTGAATCTTTGATTGATGTTGACCAGCCAACTCAACTAAACAGTCAAGCACAAGATGTTATCATGGAGTATACATCTACTACTGTTAATGCTCCAGAGATAAGAGTATCTCCAGTCCCAACTCAACAAGAGTTTACCCTTGAAGAGTTGTTCCCTAATATAGGGCAAACTGAATTTGAGGGGGAGAAAGCAGATTTTGAGGGGGGGAAAGCAGATTTTGAAGCGGAGCAAGTTAACATTGAGGAGGAGCATGTAAGTACTATGGGGAAGGAGCAAGAGACTCAGGGGGAGCAACCTAGGACTGAACAGGAATTGCCTCCTAGTTCTAAAGAAAGAGTTGATATTGCCAGTACCTCAGCTTCAGAAGATGAGCAGAAATTCAAGCCAAAAAGAGGAAGCTAATGGTTTTCAAAAGGAGAAGCCAAAACTATAAGAGGGCATTACAAACTGCTCCACAATCTGCCCCAGCTACTGATTATAGTTCCTTATTGATCTCATTGCAAGTAAAGTTAGATGAACAAAGGATTGTCATGGAGAAATATATGGATGAGACTCATAAAGATCTGCAATTCTCCTTGGCTCAGGATATTAAATCTATAAGATTTGAAGTAAATCTGCATAATAAGAAAATGACTGATTGTTTCCACAAGGGTGGTAATGTTGTTGTCTTTCTTGCAAAACAACAAGAAGGAATAAAGAATCAAGTTGATGATATGGCTGTTAAACAAGGCCATGTTCTAGAGAATCAACTTAGAATGAATGATAATCTGACAGTATCACATAATGTGATTGTTACAAAAATGAAGAAAATTGCTACTGCCCAGACTGAAGCAAGGGCTACAGCCAAGGCAGATTTTGATAAGCAATTACAAGAAGGCCTGGCTGCTGTACAAACAGCTATTGAGCAATCTCAAAAGTCCATTTCTGCACAGCTCCTAAAGTTAAAGTCATTCTATAAAGATGGTGTTAATTATCTTGATGACCAAATTAGATTTCAGAAAGATGACCACAGGGATCATATTGCCAGAGAAGTCATAAAGGGGGAGAGAGTGTTAGTCAAAGCTGGCTCAGATCATGCTAAATGGATATCTAATAGCATCAGAGCCATAGTTGGATATCCACCCCTCTGTGATGATGACAATGTAGCTGAGTCAGGTATACACCCGGCTTATTTTGGAGGTGATCAAGCTGAAGTTGCTCAGGTCATTTACCCTCCAGCAGATTTTGAAATGATTTATCAAGAAGTACAGTCAATGTACAGCCCTCCAGAGGTTAATAAAAATGTTATCATTGAGAAAGTTGAAATGTTAGAAGCAGCTGTGAATAAGGAGCAAGAAGCTCAACTGTCAAAGAAGAGATTCAGAGAACAGGCAGAGTTAAAGCTTGATTTTGAGCAGTGGAGTCCTACTTCTAGGAATATTATCCTGACTTCCTGGAAAACTGTAAAGGACCAGACCCATGAAAGGGGCAAATGGTATACAGAGCAAGAATGGCAAAAGCATGAAGCTAGACAAGAAGCTATTCTGCAATATAGAAGAAAGGCAAAGGCTGGGAAGCTACCTCCTAATTCTCAGGAGCCTAGCAAATATTTCCCTAAGCCTTTCATTATTTTGAAAGACAGAGAATAAGGTCTGAAGAACAAAAGAAGAAGGATCTAAAGGGCAAGAAGCCAGCTGAAGATACAGATGCTCCAGTACAAGCCAAAATCCAATCAGGCAAAGGCAAAGTCATCAAGGAGCCAGTCCAGCCTTAGGATAGATTTACTAGATTTTACAACTTTGTAAATTTTGGTGTTAAAAATCTATGTAAACTATTGCTAAAGAAACATTTGAAAGTTGAAACAAAACATTGATTGATGCTCATTGTGTTAGCATTATTATTCTGTGATGATATTTTATATATGTTTTGTAAGTTACCCTGTCATAAAATATTCTTATACATCATATTGTGTGTTTATTTTGTATGGTGTATGTCATTGACCAAGGGTTATGACTTCTTCAAATAGGGGGAAATTGTTGGGTACATTGAAATATGTGTACCAGATTTAAAGAAGCCTCATCTTACTCAATGATATGCATCAAGGTGTATTTGATATTGTTTTGAGTTTATTTGTGCAGGTTAAGTAAATGCAAGAATGCAGGAAAAATTTCTAAGTCCATATGTCGACACCAGAAGAAGTTGTGTCGACACTTATGAAGGCTTGTGTCGACACTAGAGAAAAGCTGTGTCGACACTTGGAGTTAATTGTGTCGACACTTGGAAAGGCTGTGTCGACACCTGAAGAAAATGTGTCAACATACAGAGGCAGTGTCGACACACAGAGAAGCTTAGTCGACATCAACTATATCGACACATAGAGGCAGTGTCGACACACAGAAGACTTTGTCGACATCAACTGAGTCGACACACAGAAGAATTTGTCAACATCAATTGAGTCGACACACAGAAGTAGTGTCGACACACAGGACTGGTGTTGACACTCAGCAGAGTTTCAACAAAGTTAAAGAGAAGAAGTGATTGTGTCAACACACAAAATAAGTGTCGACACATTCTACAGATGTTGTGTCAAGAAGTAGTGTCAACACCAAGGAAGCTGTGTCGACACAATCAAGGCTTGTGTCGACACTTAGTTTACTTGTGTCGACACATGATGAAGTTCAGTCTCGATACTTTGCTGACAGAGACAAAGTTTCAAGAAGTGACTGTATGACTTGATAGCTGCCATTACCAACCAGTCTACTGCAACTGTCAGAGTTGTCGGAAGTTTGTTAGAAACCGGATCAGCCGGTTACCATGGAGGAAGTCTATATAAAGGCATTCTTCATCAACAGAAAGGGATGTCTGATAAAAAGAAACTCATGAAGTGTGATTGATATACAGAAAAGAATATACACATACAGTTACATAAAAAAAGAGAAGAAGATTTTCGTCAGAAGATCTAAGAAGAAGTTGGAGAGAGAGAGCTTCATCTATAGAAGTGAAGAAAGGGACTTAAATCAACAAGTCCCTCAGGTGCAGATCCTGAACCAGCCTGCCAAGAAGGATTCAGATTGAGATCTGAATTTCAAGAAAGAAGCTGATTAAAGGTCAACTTCAAAGGAGTTCAACCCTATTGAGTTCAGATTCAAGAAGCTTTGAAGAAAGCTAAGAGTGGTTGTTCTCTGCCATTAGATTCTTCCAAGAACTGATCAAGAAGCCATACATCCTTTCTCTCTCTACTTGGGTGGTGGTATATTACAAACTTAAATCAATTTTCTGTAGGATCTTTATAAGATCTGAGTTGTAAGCCTGTGTTTATAAAGGCTGAGTTGTAGGAGATTTAGATCTCTGATTGGTAGAGCTGTGAGCCTGATTTGTAGGAGGTTGTGATCTCTGAGTTATAGGCCTTGTTAAAGGCTGAGGTATGGCAGATTGCCTGAGCTGTAGGAGTGTGGACTCACTCTGAGTTGTAGGAGCCTAGTTTGGGTTCTGAGCTGTAAGATCTACGGATCTGAGGTGAAGAGAAGAAGTTAGGCTGAATCTAGCACACTGCTAGATAGGCGAAGGGGGAAAGTGGATGTACCCAGACCTTGGGGAACCACTATAAAAACTGTGTGCAATCTGTGATTGTGTGATTCTGTGAATTCTGTACTGTGTTAGCTGTAGAATTAACTGCTTCTGAGTAATTAACTGAATAGATATTATGCCTTAAAAAGAAAATGGAATTTCACCTATTCACCCCCCTCTAGGTGTTTAGGAACTAATTATTTCACAAACGTATATCGTTTTCCACCGCAACTTCATGTACTAAGAGAACCAAAAAGATCGATATGAATGAGTTCAAGTGGTCTAGTTGCGGAAATATCATTTTTGCTTTTGAATGAGATTTTCACAAATTTACCTTTTTGACATGGAGTACATAAAGAGTTTACACTACCGCTTAATTTTGGAAGTCCACGAATAAGTTTATTTTTCGATAGTTTGACAATAAGTTTACTTCCAGAGTGTCCTAGTCTCCTATGCCAAAGATCTAATTTCTCATTCTTGCTAACTAAGCATTTCAAATCAGTAGCAGATATATCCTCAAAGCTAACAATATAAATATTATGGGTTCTGTAAGCAACAGGTAAAACACTATTTGTTTAGCATCTATGATTTTATAGGTGTTTGTAGAGGATTCAAATATGACATTTAGGCCTTTATCACATAGTTGGCTAATAGAAATTAAATTATGCTTAGGTTCATCTACAAACAGTACATTAGAAATTGAAAATGCTTTGTTACCTATGGTGCCGATTCCAAGTATGCGTCCTTTGCTATTGTACCCAAATGTCACCAAGCCTCCCTTCTTCTTCTCCAGCTAAGGAACTTGTCTTTATCTCCTATTATGTGCTTAGTGAAAGTCTTAAGTTTCAAGGGCAGCTAAATACCTAGAGGCGGGGGGGGGGGGGGGGGTGAATAGGTTTTTGGTCACTTTTGAGATTTCATTCTTTTATGTGAGTTGTGAGTTAGTTACTTTTAGCTTTCAAGGCACACCACAAAAGAACACACAAGGTTTATAGTGGTTACCCAGATAATGGGTATGTCCACTTTTCCTCCCACCTCTCTAACAGTGTGTTAGATAAGGCACTTCTCCAAATCCCTCAAGATCTCTCAGTCTCCTCCAAGACTTATCACTTAGACACAAGGCCCTACCTAGTAGAAAACTACTCCTACAGCTCAATGATCAACAGATCACCTACGTCAGGCACAAAAGATATTCTACACTCAGGCTAGGAGGATAGCCCTACCTCCGAGAGAATGACTCTCCAAGAGCTCAGGCATAAAGGCCCTACCTCAGATCCAAATTTAGATCCTACCTCAGACCCCAACATCCTACACTTAGAGAGAATGACTCTCCTACCTCAAGCAAACTGCACTACCTCAGATCCAAAACTTGATCCTACCTCAGATCAATAACTGATCCTACAGTCAGCCTTTATAACACAGGCTTACACTCAGATCCAAAAGGATCCTATAGCTCAGATCCAAGAATGGATCCTATAGAGAGTAAAGTGGTTGGTTGATGTTGATTAGACACCAGAGAAATTTCTCTATATCTTCTTCTTCCTGAGCCGAGTTTACCTCAACCTTACCTTCTTCCCAGCAACAAGAAAAGTAATCTTCAACAAACTACAACTTGTGCTAGAAGTAACTCAAAAATAAGTTTCTGATCATGCTATTGATTTGCTCTTCAATCAGCTAACTTGGAATGCAGAAACCAGATGGCTCCAGTCCTTCTTTATCAGAACTTATCTGAACTTGCTGTAATAGAAGAAATTTGCTATAGAAAACTTGCTCGAACTTTTATAACAACTGGTTGAACTTTTTGGATTCAAGCTCAACAACAATGGCGAGGAAGAAGAAGTTTAGCCGCCTCTTTTCAAAATGAATAAAGCACTAAAAGTTAAGTTCTTAGCTCCCAATCTTGTCCCTTTTATCTTCCACTGATTAACGACTCCTTGAAGCCGTGGGGACCATCTATAGTTGTTGGCTACAAATTGCTTTGACATAAGTAGACGTACAATAGGCTTCCAGCACCATTTGTTGTGTTTTGTAGCTTCCCCGCAATGAATTTGAAATCTTTTGACTTTTGTTGAATTTTGCTGACGTCAGCATCTGTGGACTTAGCCAACTTTTCAGATTCACTCCATGCGTTGAGTGCGTTGAGTGAATAACCTTCACTCAATTAATTTGGACTTATCCATTTTCTTTGCACCATCATGCGTTGAGTGCATTGAGTGAACTGGCTTCACTCAAAAATCGAGACTTGGCCAAATTATCCTTCACTATCAGGCATTGAGTGCATTAAGTGAACCTTCATCACTCAAATCTTTTGGACTTGGCCAAATTCTTCTACTTGTCTTCATGCTGAGGCGTTGAGTGAACTGGCTTCACTCAATGCTTTTGCACTTAGCTGCAACTTTCTACATCTACCAAGATTTGAGAGCATTGAGTGCGTTGAGTGAGTTGTCCTCACTCAATAGATCTGGACTTAGACAAATTATTCGGTCAATCTTTCCTTGAGCTTTGACATCACACGACACTTTCTTCTCTGGCGTTGAGTGAGTTTTATTCACTCGATGATTCTAGACTTATCCAGAATTCTTGACAGAATCTTCAACTACTTGAGCTAGACACAATGCTTCTTTCATCAGGCATTGAGTGAGTTATTCTCACTCAACGATTTTGGACTTATTCGATTTTTCAACTTGCCAATGTTGATGCTTTGACAGACTCAGCTATATTTGATGCCTCTTGTTATATGACATTGAGTGAACTGCCTTCACTCAATGCCTGTGGACTTAGCCACATTTCTATCTTGGAAACTGCTAGGCTATGACTGTCCACACCTTACTCATCACTTTTTGACATCTGACATTGAGTGAACTGGCTTCACTCAATGCCTTTGGACTTAGGCAATTTTCTGCCTTTCCAACATCCTTCCTTGGCATCTAGCGTTGAGTGAACTGGCTTCACTCAACGCCTGTGGACTTAGATAGATTTCTATCTCAACACTTCTCTACTTGTGACCACCTATTTCAACTACTTGGAATACCTATCTAATTAATATGATAAGGACAAACCTGCTTACATGAACTTGAACATACATCAAATAGAACTATGTGTATACCATTGACTTGTTTGACTTCTACAAATCTGGGGCATTGTGATAAATGAACCCAACAATCTCGTTCTATTTGAAGAAGTCGAACCCTCAAAAAAATTCCGAGTCAATATACACTAACATATGTAGCAATAAAACATTAAATTGGAAAACTTATAACAAGAGAACACGTGTATCAAGTTATAGGTTACCACACTTCCCTTGCTTGCTAGGTGATCATCTTCACTTACTACTCCTCCTGTTTTGCTGCTGTCTGGCCTTGATCATTTCCTTGATCATTTCCTTCTCCCACCTTTTTGACTTCTGTACAAGTTTAACAGTGCTGACACGCCCACCGACACGCCCGTGTCGGAGGGCGTGTACTTGGAAATTTTTGCCTATTTAAGGGCAGCTGCTGTATGAGTTAAGGGTTCCAAATTTTTGAACCGTTTTGATGCTAAGGGCTGCCGTTTGGAGCTAGTTTTGGGGCTATGTAAGGATTTTCCCCCTCTTTTCAAGTTTGTTTAAGCATTGTAATCAACTTTTTTGTTAATAAAAGCTTTTCTTTACATCCTTATAATGCTTTGAAAAATCTCTGAAGGCCTCCTTTTCATCAATCCTAAGTACTTTTAATTTCATTTCCATATTACGTGTGTGTGTGTGTGTGTATGAGTTAAAAATTGCAAAATTTATGTTTTAAAATGAAAAACAATTTGTTTTACAATCATAATAACAAAATTTATAGCCGTTATTATGGTCGATTTCATTCTCAAACTCTTAAAAATTGGTTAGACTTAGGATTTTTATGCTTTAAAATACATTCTTATGAACTTGTAAAACGTTAAAAAGGTGGTTTTCATCCCTCTTAACTTAGCTTTTACTTTGTTTTAATTATAAAACGCTTGCTTCTTTTTAGCTTACTCCTATTTTTTAAACAATTTTACAAGGCTATAAGAATGTATAAATTGTTATTTTTATTTTTCATCAACTTTCATTTTAAGTAATTACAAAAAATATTTTTGCTCTAATAATTTTTATTTTCACTTTTTATGCATTTCTATCAAAATCTAACGGTAAAAATGTAAACGTTTTAATTTTTCGGGCACTTGCCTTTCTCACTTTAATTTGAAAACTTTTTGCTCAAACAATTTTTATTTTGCATTTTTTATGCATTTTTAGTACATTCCAGCGGTAGAAATGCAGTCATTTTAATTTTTCGATAACTTTGTTTTTCTTATTTCTCGCCCGAGTGCGTGAGTGTATGAGATAATCTTTATCATCTTATTTAATTCATGCAAGTGTGTGTGTGTGCGTGTGTTTATTTATGTCGAGTGCGTGAGTAGTTACTTTCAAGTAGAGTGTGTGTGTTGTTTTTATTTTTCTGCCTACTCATTTGAGTTAAATGACTGGATTTTATTCAAGCAAGTGTGTGTATTTTTATTTTCTGCCTACTCATTTGAGTTAAATGGCTGGATTTTATTCAAGTAAGTGTTTGTAGCTTTTATTTTTCCGCCTACTCACTTGAGTTAAATGGCTGGTCTATATTTTCAGTCCTACTCGTTTGAGTAGGACTTGTAATTTTCATTCTTTATTTTTCCGCCTACTCATTTGAGTTAAATGGTTGGATTTGATTTTCCGCCTACTCGCTAGGAGTTAAATGGTCGGTCTTTATTTTGATGTAAATATTTAAGAAAGCCCTGTAATCGCATTTATTTTCTCCTACTCGTTTGAGTAGGATGCGCTTTCATTTCAGTCCTACTCGTTTGAGTAGGACTTGCAATTTTCAACTTTTATTTCCCGCCCCCACTCGTTGAGTGGGACATGCAAATTTCAATTATGCATTTTTCTCTTATGTGTAACTTAGTTTTATTTCTGTCTTTTGTTATATGTTTGAATGAGTGCGGGTGTGTTTATTTGTAATAACTTTTCTAATGTTAGGGTATTTTACTTTTCTTCTTATTTTCTTTATAACCTTTCAGCGAATAGTTTAGGACGCTCGCTTAACCAAACATATAAGCTATCCCCATCCCGATGAGTGGCTAATTGCTTTTAGCCCTCGGTATCGAAGAGCTTTGGGATATAAAATGTTTTAAATAACCAAATGTCTAATTTTTCAATTTAATTAAAAAACTTAAGGTTTACCCCTGGTTACCGACGCGTAGAACCACATATCGATGTGTGGGCTCTATTTCCGTTATCCATACGCTAGCTAGCCGAGAGGTCGTGCATATGGACAGATCACACCTGGGCAAATAGAGTTCTGCACTAACCCTTGAGAGAGGAGGCACGCTAACTCTACCGGATTGGGTTCCCCACCCAATAGCGGGGTTCTTAGCGTACTGCGAGCATTAAGGGGAATCTTTCATCAGACGAGAGCCCGGTCGAATAGCCTTAATGTCCAGGTGAGCGATATTCCTAGAGATAGGTGAGCTCATTATTTTCAACCTCCACGGCCAAGTTTCCACTTTAATTAAATTGAAACTTTAGATCTCTAGTTATTCAAATCTATTTTTAATCCTAACGTATTTCGATACCGGGAGTTATCTCTTCATCGACTATTTTCTTAAATCTATTTTCGTTCCTATTTTAATTAAAACCCTCAACTTCTATTTCGGTAAAATAATAGTGTTTTCGGAGCAGTAGGGGTAATCAACCCGTTCCCGGGAATAATACGACCTCGGTATTCTCTCGAATATCGAGTACTACTTGCGGTAGGTGCACTTGCCTACCCTAGCAAGCCCGCGGCGATTGACTCACCGAACCAACCACAATAAGATTCTGTTCGCGGGCCAATCATGTTTTGGCACCGTTGCCGGGGAGTCTCTTTGAGTTGTTATTCCGAATCCGAAGTCTATTACTTTTACCTTTATTTCAAAAAACAAAAAAAACTTAAAAACTTTTCTTCAAAATCCAAAAAAAAAAGTTAATTTTCTACTTTCTATTTAAGGGTGTATGACCCGTGGACAGCCTTCGGAGTCCGAAAATTTGGATTTCGATCCTGAGATCGAACACTCGCTTGCGCGTATTCGGTCTCAATGCCGAAATCTCTCTTTGGATCCCGAAGAATCCATCGGAGAACCCACTGCCATTACTATGGTCGACCCCAATCCGAACGCGGCCGTCGAGCGTACAATGTCATATTACGCCCGACCGAATTTGGACGATACTGGGTCTAGTATTGTTGGCCCGACGGTGGCGAACAATAATTTTGAGATCAAATCGAGCGTTATCCAAATGATCCAAAATGTCGTGCAGTTCGACGGACAGCCGGATGAGGACCTGAACGTTCATTTGTCTAGTTTTTTGGATATTTGCGATACTTTTAAGATCAATGGCGTCACTAATGACGCCATTCGTTTGCGCCTTTTTCCATTCTCCCTCAGATCCAAATCTAAGGCATGGTTGAATTCCCTCCCACGAGGATGTATCACCACCTGGGCCAACCTTGCGGAACGGTTCTGAACGAAGTATTTTCCGCCCGCCAAAACTGCAAAGTTGCAGGCGGACATTTCTTCGTTCGTGCAGAACGATTCCGAGTCTCTTTTTGAGACTTGGGAGCACTTTAAGCAATTCCTCCGCAAGTGTCCGCACCACGAGCTGCGTGCGTGGTTGTAGGTCCAAATCTTCTACAATGGGCTTAACTATCAGACGCGTTAAATGATTGACGCGGTTGCCGGGGGTACCTTGAATAATAAGACCCCCGAGGCTGCCCAAGATCTTATTGAAGAGATGGCTATGAACGCCTACCAATGTAATGTCCCGCGGGGACGTCCCAAGCAGGCGGCCGGCCTCTTCGAAGTGGATGCCACTGCCCACTTAGCCCTTCAAGTTGAAAGGCTGACGAAGCAGGTGGCGGAGATGTCTGCTGCCTCCACCACTCCTCCTTGGGCGATTCCCCCTAATGCCGGCGTAGCAAATGAATTCGTAGACTACGTGGGAAATGTTGGGTGACCTTCCTTCAACCCCAACAACAACCCTTATAGAAAAAACTATAATCCGGGTTGGAGGAACCACCCCAACTTCTCATGGAGCAATGCGAATAATGCGCAGCGCCCCCCCAATTCTTTCGCGCCCGGATTTCTGCCGCCTCCCCCTCTTCCAAAACCCTCCCCAATGGAGGAGAATTTTTCTAAATATATAGCTTCCAATGAGTCAAATATCCGGAACATCACCGGATCGCTAAAAAACTTACGACTCCAGGTTGGACAGCTAGCATGAATGATGTCCGAGCGCGCGCTCGGGGCACTGCCAGGAAACACGGAGCCCAATCCGCGGGAAAATATCAACGCTATAACCCTCCGTAGTGGAAAGGAGGTGATCGATCCAAAACGGACCGATCGTCAGGTACATATTTCACCTCCGACCCCTCTTCCCCCTTCTTTGATTACACCGCCTTTACAAATTTTAAATGAAAAAATTATTAAAACGCCCTTGCCATATCCGCACAAGCTCAATAGTGAGCATAAGGATGCGCAATATGAAAAATTTATTTTATTATTAAAACAAATTCATATTAATGTTCCCTTCTGCGAGGCAATCTCTCAGATGCCTAAATATGCGAAATACTTAAAACAACTTCTTTCCAATAGCGAATCACTCGGTTAAGTTTCCCGTCGGGGTAGTGGAGGACGTACTTGTCCGAGTTGATAAGTTTATCTTTCTGGAAGACTTCGTCATCTTGGACATCGAGGAGGACACCGATGTACCAATTATACTTGGTCGCCATTTTCTCGCAACCTCCCGCGCATTAATTGATGTTAGTAACGGTCGACTCCTCCTTCGGGTAGGAGATGACGAAGTTACTTTCTCTATTAATCCCTCCATAGGAGACTCGTCATCGAGCGATGACTTTTGTTATAATTTAGACACATTTCTCGTAGATTGTTCTTCCCCTATTTTTGAGTCTACTTTTTTAAACGACGATATTTATGCGCTCGAAAATTTTAACTATGATAAGGAAACCTCTATAGACTTGCCTTTCGAACCAATTGGTAAGAAAGACATAGGAATTAAAACCTCGTTAAAAGAACCGCCCTGCCTTGATCTCAAACCCCTACCCGATTCGCTCAAATACGCCTTTTTGGGAAAAAATGATACCCTTCCCGTTATCATTTCTTCGCATTTGACCGAATCGGAGACTTCTGATTTATTGGGAGTTTTGTTTAAAGATCGCCACGCAATTGCGTGGCAAATTTCTGATCTCAAAGGGATTAACCCGTCTTTCTGCACCCATAAGATTTTCCTTCTCGATAATTGTCGCAAAACTATTCAGCCGCAACGACGTCTTAACCCAAACATGAAAGACGTCGTTAAGGCAGAAATTATTAAATTATTAGACGCGGGGATTATTTATCGCATATCGGATAGTACGTGGGTTAGTCCCATTCACGTTGTGCCCAAAAAGGGCGGTCTTACCGTAGTGGAGAATGAGCACAATGAACTCGTCCCAACTCGTACTGTTACGGGTTGGAGGGTGTGCATCGATTATAGAAAACAAAATGACGCCACCCGTAAGGATCATTTCCCACTACCATTCTTAGACCAAATTTTAGAGTGTTTGTCCGTTCATCCATATTTTTGTTTTCTCGATGTACTATCGGGGTTTTTCCAAATCCCCATTTCCCCCGATGACTAAGAGAAAACAACATTTACCTGCCCGTTTGGTACCTTCACATATCAAAGAATGCCATTTGGCCTCTGCAACGCGCCCGCTACATTCCAAAGATGTATGCTGGCGATCTTTGGCGAGCTGGTAGGAGACATTATGGAAGTCTTTATGGATGACTTCTCTATTTTTGAAAGCTCTTTCCCGTCTTATCTTCGTAATTTAGATCGTGTCCTTCAGCGATGCGAGGACACGCATCTTGTTTTAAATTGGGAAAAATGTAACTTTATGGTTCGAGAAAGTTTGGTTCTCGGCCATATGATTTCGTTTAAGGGGATGGAGGTCGATAAGGCCAAAGTTGAAATTATCGAAAAACTTCCCCCGCCTTCCAATGTTAAATCTATTAGGAGTTTCTTAGGGCACGCATGCTTTTATAGGCGTTTTATTCAAGATTTTTCAAAAATAACAAAGCCGCTTACTCGCCTCTTGGAAAAGGAATCAAATTTTGTCGTTGATAGCGAATGTGAGTCTGCTTTTAATTTTATAAAACAAAAACTTATCAATTCACCTATTTTAGTGGCGCCCGATTGGACCATTCCGTTCGAGATTATGTGCGACGCTAGTGATATTGTCGTAGGTGCCGTTCTTGGTCAACGTATAAACAAATATTTTCATCCTATTTACTACGCTAGCAAGGCACTCACTTCCGCACAAGGAAATTACACGACAACGGAAAAGGAACTTTTAGCCATCGTTTTTGCTTTCGATAAGTTTCGCTCGTATATAACGCTATCCAAAGTTATCATATTTACCGACCATTCTGCCTTAAAATATTTGTTAGCGAAAATGGACGCCAAACCCCGCCTTCTTCGATGGATCCTCCTCTTGCAGGAGTTCGATTTAGAGATCCGAGATAAGAGGGGCGCGGAAAATTTAGCCGCCGATCACCTCTCCCGCTTAGAAAATCCTGCTGCGGAAGCGCTCGTCGAATCTGACATAAATGACAGATTCCCCGAGGAACGCCTCCTAGCCATAACTACTAGTTCAACTTCCCCGCCTTGGCTCGCAGATTTTGCGAACTATTTAGTTGCGAGGGTGCTTCCAAAAGACTTTTTGAGCCAGCAAAAGAAGAAAATCTTTTCTGACTTGAAATATTTCTTTTGGGAGGACCCATTTCTTTTTCGTATCTGCGCGGACCAAGCAGTCCGAAGATATGTCGCGGGTGTGGAGTGCACGCAAATCCTTAGGCACTGTCATGAGGGTCCGGCTGGTGGGCATTATCAAGCTAACCGGACCGCGCGGAAGGCGCTGGAGGCGGGCTTCTTTTGGCCCACTCTATTCAAAGACGCTCACAATTTTGTGCGCGCATGTGATAGCTGTCAGCGGTCGGGTAACATCTCTCGTTGCGACGAGATGCCCCAAAATTTATTTTTAGAATGTGAAGTCTTCGATTTATGGGGCATAGATTTCGTTGGCCCCCTACCTCCATCTTTAAAAAATAATTATATTTTAGTAGCGGTCGACTACGTATCGAGATGGGCGGAAGCGCAAGCTCTCCCCACCAATGATGCGCGACTCATCGTTACATTTCTTAAAAAACTATTTTCTCGCTTCGGCACTCCGCGCGCTATTGTAAGCGATAAGGGGACCCATTTCTGCAACACCTAGATGGCTAAGACGTTAGCTAAATACGGCGTCACGCACAAACTTGCCACCCCCTACACCCGCAAACTAGTGGCCAAGTAAAGGTAGTAAATCGCGAGATAAAGCGCACATTAGAGAAAACCGTTTCACTTAATAGGAAGGATTGGTCCATCAAACTCGACGATGCGTTGTGGTCTTATCGTACCGCATACAAAACCACAATTGGTTGTACGCCGTATCGATTAGTCTACGACAAAGCATGTCATTTCCCCATAGAATTAGAACATCGCGCACTTTGGGCTTTAAAACTCTTAAATCTCGAGGCTAACATAGCCGCCCAAAATAGAGAACTGCAACTAAACGAGCTCGACGAATGGCGTACAAACGCTTACGAGAGCAATAAGTTCTATAAGGAGCGTTCTAAGTTTTATCACGACCGAAAAATCAAGCCCCAAAAAAATTTAAATCCGGGCGATCTTGTCCTTCTTTATAACTCACGACTTAGACTTTTCCCCGGGAAACTTAGATCACGCTGGTCCGGCCCCTTCAAAGTTGAAGAGGTTTGGTCATATGAGACCGTACTCGTCTCCCACCCGAATAAATGCTCGTTTAAGGTGAACGGTCATCGCTTAAAATTATACATAGCAGGCGATCCTGTGGGCAGTAATTTCGAATCCATAACCCTCCTCGATATATAAACAGCCAAAATAGTCAAGCTACGCGATTATAAACAAAGCGCTCTTGGGAGGCACCCCATGTTTATCTTTTTCGCTATCTCTTTACCTTTTTCTTTGCTATCTTTCTTCATAATGCAGGGTTCCTAACCTACGCCTCCCCCACCTCCTGTCAGGGAAGCTTCTACCCCCCCCCCCCCCCCCTCTTCTTTTTTTTCTTCTGTGTATATCTTATCTTACCTGTTTTGTTCCGCACACTTACGTTACAACATTGGGGACAATGTTGGACTTAAGTATGGGGGTATTTTCGTGCTTTACTTTCTGCACTTCAATTTTTCTGCATTTCAAAAATACAAAAAAAATACATATAACAACAATCCAAAAACAAAAAAAATCTTAAAATGAGGAAAAAAAACAAAAAAAAATTAAAATGAAAAATCCAAAAAAAAATTTCATTTTCTTTTTCTTTTTTTTCCAAAAACTCCAAAAAAATTATAAAACAAAAACAAAAAAATTATAAAACAAAAAAACAAAAAAAATATTTAGTTTCACTTTGTAAATATTTTTCTTTGTAAATATTTTTATGTAAATAATCTTCTCTCTCCCCCTTCCGCTTCCCTCTCATTCTTGTAAATAACTTTTCTTTTTCTCCCAATTTTTTTAAATAGAATGAAAAGTTTCTTAAAAAATACAAAAAAACTTTTTATGTATATATTAATGACATAAACTTAAAAAACCAAAAAAAAGATAATAGTTCAAAAAATTCAAAAAAATTGAGAAAAACAAAACAAAAATACAAAAAAAGATAATAAATGAAAAACAAAAAAATGATGATAAAACTATAAAAATCATTACTCCTATGGAGTAAGAGGATAAAATTCATTATGAAGTTATGGATTTTATATTGTAGGATAAAAAAATATTTAGTTTCACTTTGTAAATAATTTTTTTTGTAAATATTTTTATGTAAATAATCTTCTCTCTCCCCCTTCCGCTTCCCTCTCATTCTTGTAAATTACTTTTCTTTTTCTCGCAATCTTTGTAAATAGAATGAAAATTTTCTTAAAAAATACAAAAAAACTTTTTATGTATATATTAATGACATAAACTTAAAAAACCAAAAAAAAGATAATAGTTCAAAAAATTCAAAAAATTGAGAAAAACAAAACAAAAATACAAAAAAAGATAATAAATGAAAAACAAAAAAATTATGATAAAACTATAAAAATAAAAAAAAAATGTTTTGAAACAAATAAATCAAATATTTCATCCTTAACTTTCTTGCTATCCAAAAAATTTGTTTTGAGTTTATTTATATGTGAATTTTATTAATTCTCTGTTTACTATTCGTTTGTTAATTATTGAGTGAAAAATTTAAATAGTCGGGGTTAAGTTTTAAAGAATTCATTATGCTTTGTTAAAAATAGTGAACTGGTTTTATGCACTACTTCTAATTTTTCATTGATAGGAGCACGTGTATTATGTTAGAAAATAATGACTATAGGATTCAATTATGTTTACTTGCTTTCTGAAAAATTGGACTTATAATTTATTAAGGTTGCTCTCAAAATTGTTTTTAATTAAAAATCTAGTTTTCTTTTCTCACCTTTCTTATCATGACCTACTTGGCATGATAAAATTGTTATCCTTAAAAGATTCTATGTCAATGGGAATAAGATTTCGTTCTGTAAACGTAGGCACCTAATAGGTTAAAAAGATTATATGTTATGGAGTAAGAGGATAAAATTCATTACTCCTACACATATACATTGGGTTAAAATTTATTATGAAGTTGAAAAAAAATGATATTAGTAAAATAAGATTTCATTTTCCTAATAATCCAAAAAGAAAAAAATGGAGGTTCGAGAAAAAATTACCTCACCTCAAATTTCAAATCCTCTTCAAAAACCAACATCAACCCCCTTAGCCAATTTCACGATGCTAGTATTAATTCAAAAATCTTTTTGAGAGCATAATTTGTAAATTGCATTATTTCCAGTAAAACTCCTATAAGCTAAAGTTCATATAATTCCAAACTATTTTCGTTAATCTAACCATTACAATTTTTGCTTTCTATTTGATTACATCAAAAGTCTTTTGGTCAAAACTTTTGCGCTATTTAAATCATCTTCATAAATTTAGAACTTAACTCTTACACCTCGTTTATTTATTTAGATCTTTATTATAATTGATTAAGCGGTAGCTAAACTTAGAGTTTTTTTATTCCTTATAAGTTCACCTCAAACTTTTGCTCTGGAATAACAAAAGCTTAAGCATGGGGGTATTTGATAAATTGTAAAGATACCTATTTTTATGTACATTACTTAAGTCATTTTCATTTATTTTTATCATTTTTACTTGTTTTTAATCAATACAATACTCATATTATTGTAAATATTTTACTAACTTGTTTTATTTTATTTTTCAGGAAAAAAATAATAATCTGCAAAAAATGCAAGTCACGCCCGTGACAAATTGGTCACGCTCGTGACCACAGCGTGACCCGTCAAATTCCAGCGAAACCGACGATTTTGAAGAGAAAAGCTTAACACGCCTGGCGGTACGCCCGTGTCACCCGACACGAGGCGTGACCCAAGCCCGTGTCCATACAGCTCGACGATTTTTCAGCTCGACGATCGTCGAACAATCCGACATGCCCAGCGTCACGCCCGTGACCAAGGGCGTGACTCCTCTTCCCGCTGGACGAATCGTCCTCTCGACAATTTCCGCTCGACGTTTGTCGAGTGTCGACTCAACCCGACACGCCCACCGTCACTCCCGTGACCTAGAGCGTGACTTCTCCAACTGGCCCGACAAACTGCCGCCGGCGACTCCCGAAGTCAACAACGTCTTTAATCGCCAAAAGACACGCCCACTGTCACGCCCGTGACCTAGGGCGTGACCGCCGCATTTTCGGGCGCAAAGTCAAATCGCCGTCAAATCCGTCACATCACTGAATTCTGATGTTTAATAGTGCTGGCACGCTCACCGATATGCCCGTGTCGGAGGGCGTGTACTTGGAAATTGTTGCCTATTTAAGGGCAGTTGTTGTATGAGTTAAGGGTTCCAAATTTTTGAACCATTTTGATGCTAACGGCTGTCGTTTGGAGCTAGTTTTGGGGCTATGTAAGGATCTTTCCCCCTCATTGTCAAGTTTGTTTAAGCATTGTAATCAACTTTTTTGTTAATAAATTTTTTCTTTACATCCTTATAATGCTTTGAAAAATCTCTGAAGGCCTCCTTTTCATCAATCCTAAGTACTTTTAATTTCATTTCCATATTACGTGTGTTTGTGTATGAGTTAAAAATTGCAAAATTTATGTTTTAAAATGAAAAACAATTTGTTTTACTATCATAATAACAAAATTTATAGTCGTTATTATGGCCGATTTCATTCTCAAACTCTTAAAAATTGGTTAGACTTAGGATTTTTATGCTTTAAAATACGTTCTTATGAACTTGTAAAACGTTAAAAAGGTGGTTTTCATCCCTCTTAACTTAGCTTTTACTTTGTTTTAATTATAAAACTGTTGCTTCTTTTTACCTTACTCCCACTTTTTAAACCATTTTACAAGGCTATAAGAATGTATATATTGTTATTTTTATTTTTCATCAACTTTCATTTTAAGTAATTACAAAAAATATTTTCGATCGAACAATTTTTATTTTCACTTTTTATGCATTTCTATCAAAATCTAACGGTAAAAATGTAAACGTTTTAATTTTTCATGCACTTGCCTTTCTCACTTTAATTTGAAAACTTTTTGCTCAAACAATTTTTATTTTGCCTTTTTTATGCATTTCTACTACATTCCAGCGGTAGAAATGCAGTCATTTTAATTTTTCGATAACTTTGTTTTTCTTATTTCTCGCCCGAGTGCGTGAGTGTATGAGATAATCATTATCATCTTATTTATTTCATGCAAGTGTGTGTGTGCGTGTGTTTATTTATGTCGAGTGCGTGAGTAGTTACTTTCAAGTAGAGTGCGTGTGTTGTTTTTATTTTTTCGCCTACTTATTTGAGTTAAATGGCTGGATTTTATTCAAGCAAGTGTGTGTATTTTTATTTTCCGCCTACTCATTTGAGTTAAATGGCTGGATTTTATTCAAGCAAGTGTTTGTAGCTTTTTTTTTCCGCCTTGCCACTTGAGTTAAATGGCTGGTCTGTATTTTCAGTCCTACTCGTTTGAGTAGGACTTGTAATTTTCATTCTTTATTTTTCCACCTACTCATTTGAGTTAAATGGCTGGATTTGATTTTTCGCCTACTCGTTAGGAGTTAAATGGTCGGACTTTATTTTGATGTAAATATTTAAGAAAACCCTATAATCGCATTTATTTTCTCCTACTCGTTTGAGTAGGACTCGCTTTCATTTCAGTCCTACTCGTTTGAGTAGGACTTGCAATTTTCAGCTTTTATTTCCCGCCCCCACTCGTTCAGTGGGACTTGCAAATTTCAATTATGCAATTTTCTGTTATGTGTAACTTAGTTTTATTTCTGTCTTTTATTATATGTTTGACTGCGTGCGGGTGTGTTTATTTGTAAAAACTTTTCTAATGTTAGGGTATTTTACTTTTTTTCTTATTTTCTTTATAACCTTTCAGCGAATAGTTTAGGACGCTCGCTTAACCAAACATATAAGCTATCCCCATTCTGATGAGTGGCTAATTGCTTTTAGCCCTCGGTATCGAAGAGATTTGGGATATAAAATGTTTTAAATAACCAAATGTCTAGTTTTTCAATTTAATTAAAAAACTTAAGGTTTACCCCGGGTTAACGACGCGTAGAACCACATATCGATGTGTGGGCTCTATTTCCGTTATCCATACGCTAGCTAGCCGAGAGGCCGTGCGTATGGACAGATCACCCTTGGGTAAATAGAGTTCCGCACTAACCCTTGAGAGAGGAGGCGCGCTAACTCTACCGGATTGGGTTCCCCACCCAATAGCGGGGTTCTTAGCGTACTGCAGGCATTAAGGGGAATCCTTCGTCGGACGAGAGCCCGGTCGAATAGCCTTAATGTCTAGGTGAGCGATATTCCTAGAGATAGGTGAGCTCATTATTTTGAACCTCCACGGCCAAGTTTCCGCTTTAATTAAATTGAAACTTTAGATCTCTAGGTATTCAAATCTATTTTTAATCCTAACGTAATTCGATACCGGGAGTTATCTCTTCATCGACTATTTTCTTAAATCTATTTTTGTTCCTATTTTAATTAAAACCCTCAACTTCTATTTCGGTAAAATAATAGTGTTTTCGGAGCAGTAGGGGTAATCAACCCGTTCCTGGGAATAATACGACCTCAGTATTCTCCTAAATATCGAGTACTACTTGCAATAGGTGTACTTGCCTACCCTAGCAAGCCCGCGGCGATCGACTCACCGAACCAACCACAGTAAGAGTCTATTCTCGGGCCAATCAACTTGCTCCCCCTTAACTGGAGCATCTTCGATCATACTTTCTGGTAGACATTGTAGTCTACTCCACCTGCAAAAAGTAGTACAACCTGCAACAAAAACAACATAAGAAGCAACTGAAGCTATACCAAGTTCAACATACCCAACTCAAACTTGAAGGTGTTGAACTTTGCTTCATATAGTGGCTTAGTGAAGATGTCATCCACTTTCTTGTTAGTAGGGACAAACTCAAGACTAATATCTTCACATTCCACATGCTCCCTAATGAAATAATACCTGATCTCAATGTGCTTTGTCCTACTATGAGAGACAGGATTCCTTGCAATTGAGATTGCACTAGTAGAATCATCGTATAAAGGAGTTCTACTTATTTGGATGTTATAGTCCTGGAGCTGATGCTGGATCCACAACAACTGTGCGCATCATTTACCTGCTAAGATATAATCTGACTCAGCTGTTGAGATTGCAACACTGGTCTGCTTCTTGTTATTCCAAGACACTAGTCTTCCTCCCAAGAACTGACTTGTGTCTGAAGTGCTCTTCCTGTCCTCTTTGCAGCCTGTAAAATCTGCATCTAAATAGCCTGTTAGTTCAAAGACCCTATTCCTAGGGTACCATAGGCCAAGATATGGTGTGCCCTTAAGATACCTCAAAATCCTCTTAGCAACTCAGTAGTGAGATTCTTTATGGATTGCTTGATACCTAGCACAAACACATGTATCATACATGATGTCTGACATACTAGCAGTTAGATATAGAAGGGAGCCAATTATCCCTATATACAAACTTTCATCAACAGGTTTCCCTGTCTCATCTTAGCCTATAGGCATACTTGACCCCATGGGAGTTTTCATGGTGGAGGCATTCTCTATACCAAACTTTTTGATCAACTCCCTAGTGAACTTAGACTGGGATATGGATAATCCATCTTCAGTCTGTCTTACTTGGAGGCCTAAGAAGAACTTAACTTCACCCATACTGCTCATCTCAAACTTCCCTTGCATAAGTTTGGCAAAATTCCTGCAAAGGTTGTCATCAGTAATTCCAAAGATTATGTCATCTATATAAATTTGGACTAGGATGATCTTGCCCTTATATTCCCTTAGGTATAGGGTCTTGTCTATCTTCCCCATTGAGAATTTGTTCTTAATTAGGAAGTTAGAAAATATCTCATACCATGCTCTAGGGCTTGCTTTAGTCCATATAAAGCTTTCCTAAGTCTATAAATACAATCAGGTGAGTTAGGAACAACAAAACCTGGAGGTTGTTCAACATAGACTTCTTCCTTTAAGTTACCATTTAGTAAGACTGACTTCACATCCATCTGGTATACTTTAAATCCTTTGTATGCAGCATATGCAAGAAAGAGTCTGATGGCTTCCAATCTTGCTATTGGGGCAATGGTTTGATCAAAGTCAACACCTTCTTCTTGTCTATACCTCTTAGCTACTAGCCTAGCCTTATTCATGATTATAATGTAATTTTCATTTAGTTTATTCCTGTAAATCGACTTGACTCCAATGTAATTATGTCCTTCTGGTCTACGAACCCGTTTCCATACCTTACATCTCTTAAATTAGTTCAATTCCTCTTGCATTGCTACAATGCATAACTGCTCAATGTTGGCCTCTTCAAATCTCTTGGGCTCAACCTGTGACAGGAAACTTGCATACATTGCTATATTAAGGCTCTTGCTTCTTGTCACGACTGCTTAGTTAGCATCACCAATAATCTGGTGTCTTGGATGATCCCTTAGATGCCTGACAGCTGGAGGCAATCTTCTTTCAGCATCATCTTCAGTGGCAGCATCTTGCTGATCTTCATCCAATTCAGTTGGGTCTTGCCCTTCTTCTAGAATATCCACTCCATCTTAGACTAATGGTGGAGCATCTTTTATGGTTAGTTTGTCCATCATCAACTCTGTACCTGCAGTGCTATAAGAGGAGATTGGCTGCTCACTGTTAATCAAGGTAGACTCATCAAAGACTACATGTACAGACTCTTCTATAACTTGACGCTTCAAGTTGTAGATCCTATAGGCCTTACTATGATTGTTGTACGCAACAAAAAATTTCATCATAGGACTTGGAAGCAAACTTAGTCACATAGGACTTACCATTATGAAGCACATAACACTTATTACTAAAGATCCCTTAGATAGCCCATGTTTGGTTTTTTACCCTTCAATATCTCATAGGGAGTCCTCTTGTGGCTCTTAGTACTAGAGGCTCTATTAAGGACATAACATGTAGTATTTACTGCCTCAGCCCAGAAATATTCTGGGAGAGATGTGTCACTTAGTAAGGTCCTACCAGCCTCTATGAAAGTTCTATTTTTCCTCTGAACAATCCCATTTTGCTGGGGTATTCTTGGAGAAGAAAATTCTTGATAAATTCCTTGCTCTTTACAGAAACTTATCATGTTTTCGGACTAAAATTCAGTCACATAGTCACTTCTACTTTTGACCACAGTGCTGTCTAGCTCAT
The DNA here is from genome assembly GCA_039583875.1 of Platanthera guangdongensis. Lineage (NCBI taxonomy): Eukaryota > Viridiplantae > Streptophyta > Magnoliopsida > Asparagales > Orchidaceae > Platanthera > Platanthera guangdongensis. Next base: position 69,105,289 of record CM077158.1, read on the forward strand.
TCTGAATTTTCTTGATTAATGTCTTGAAGATATCAAGAATTTCAGACTTTTTCTTCAGAAAGAAAACCCAAGAAAACCTAGAATAGTCATCAACCACCACAAGGGTGTAGACTTTCCTACCTAGACTATGAACTGGCATAGTACCAAACAAGTCCATATGCAAGATGTATAAGCACCTCACAGAATCTTTGGTCCCAATGCCCTTGAAGGAAGCTTTGGTCTGCTTGCCCTTTTAGCTTGCTAAGCAAATCCATTCCTTTGATACATTTTATTTTGGGACCATTCCTAACTAGTTCTTCACTAAAGAGCATACCAATAGTCTTATAACTCAAATGAGCTAGTCTCTTGTGCCATTGTACAAAATATGAGACTTTTTCATTTGCAACTAGACAAATAAGAGAGTCTTTATTAAGACAAAGGAAATTTAAGCAATAAACATTTCCACTTCTAGTGCCTGTCAAGATGACCTCTTAGTCACTTGACCTATTAATCTGACATTCATCCTTGTGGAACAAAATGACATAGCCAAGATCACATAGTTGGCTTATTCTTATGAGGTTGTGTTGCAACCCCTCAACATAAGACACTTTTGAGATTGTGACTATGCTATTGATAATCTTAGCATAGCCTCTTCTCTCTCCTCTACCTGAACCACAAAAGATAACTTTGGGTCCATCCTTTACTGGAGTGTACTCCTTTAAATTGCTCTTTATTCCAGTCATGTACCAGGAACAACCACTATCCAAGTACCATATAGGCGTATGACACTTGGACTAACCTGTAGTAAATGATTTATCTACCTTAGGGCCCTAATAATTATTGGGTCTTAGGTTCTGATTAGCCTGAAAATAAATATTTTTTCCTGTAGATTGTTTGACAGTTGGACTTACACTAGCTCTCGACATAGTAGGATTGTGCCAGCAATCTAAGGCAAAATGACCCCACGTTCCCATAGCACCAGCACTCATGATTATTCATTCTCAACCTGCTGGGAAGCAGCTGGCTGAAGGGAGGTTATCTCCTCAACATGCTTCTTTGTCAACTTCCTGCTTTTCTTAAAGGCTTCCAGAATTTCACCATACTTGTAAATCAATTAATTGACATCTTCCTAAAATTTTGACCCATCATCACCACTGGATGATGATGATGTTGGATCTAGTGGGCAACCTTTGAGGGGGGGGGGGGGGGGGGGGGTTGAATAAGGTTTCAAGCATTATTTGAAAATTAAAATTATTGTGGCCCAGGTAAAATAGTTCTTGAGGGTACCGCGAGGCGTTAGGTAGCTAACGCACGACGGTAAGTTACCGATCTCATTTTCCTTGGGAAATCACACATTGGAGAACTATGCACACTAGAAAGGTTTTTATCAAACACTGCACAGAATAATGAAAACACAGAAACTAACTTTATAAAAATTTAATCAATAATAAGTTCTTAACGATTACAAAATCGTGATCCCCGTGACGCCAGAGATCGAAGGCTGTGAGAATAAAACACTCTTTTGTTTTCTATACTGACCCACTCCACGGACCGGTTGGCTCTCTCCCTTTCCCTCCAAGAAAGGTCTTCGAGCCGTCCCTTCACCTTCATGCAAGGAAGGGTCTTAGAGCCCCAGCTAGAACTCCCAATCTAGACGTCCCAACCTTGGGACAATTTCCTATAAAATCCTTCCAGGATTCTGATGACCTTCACTGGTCGATTTTCCTCACCTCAAGAATGAACAGAAAAGATAATTACAAAAAGACAAGATTTAAAGAAAATAAGATTATAGTCTCCCACTTGATGATTTCTCCGTATCGCGATCCGTGGCTGGTGCTTGAGATCTCTGTGTGCTTTCCACCGGTTATTTCTTCATAATCGATTTAGTCATTGGATCATTGGAGATCTTCGTTCACGAATGGGAGAGAGGCGGAGTTCTCTTCCTTCGACGAAAATGATTGGAATGGAACGCGGAGAGGAGGCTAAACCCTAGAATGCATGAACTTGTCTTTTTTCGTCATTGGTAATGAGCATAGAAACTGAGGTGGCTTTATATACATATTGGTGAAAATAAGCTATCGTCGGCTTTAAGACTAGCGTCCGACGGTAGGTTCGCGTGCTTGCTGTGCCATCTGTCCTCCAAATTTGGAATAATACTCTAAAATGAATATTTTTCCTTTTCATAGAGCTACTGCCGTAAGGTAGAAGTTAGCGCCATGCGATAGATCCATAACTCTACGAATCCGTCTCGACGATCATTGAGTGTCTAGCACGGCGCAGTAAGCACTATCGCCTGGCGGTAGTTTACAGAGCGGCTGGCTAAAATAATTCCTTTTGATAGCGCGGGCGGTAGGACAAGCGCGATGCTGTAGGTTCACGAGAGCTCTGTCCAATTAATTCCTCCAGCTATCGCCTGACATTAGTGCTGGCGTTAATTGAGCTAGTGCAACGTGGTACAAGTTGACGTCTGCGCGGTATTTTCCTGAGAGCTCCGTTGAATTAATTCGCTGCTACTGCCCGTCGGTAAGTTCTAGTGCCCGGTGATAGTATCCATAGGAGACTTCTTTTTCATTGCATGGACCTGTCAACCTGCACACTTTATTAACACAAGACGAGATCAAATACAACCTGGGATTTAATATCCTCAAACACAGGGAATGTGAAACATCGGTTTCAACAAACTCTCCCTTTTGATAATATCAAATCTTGTTCATGAGAAATGGCAAAGAAGTGCTTGATAGAGTGAACATACATAAAAGATAATCTATTATATACAGGTCTCAGGTTCTCTATATACCTCCCCTACACACACGCTCCCCCTATCTACATATTCCACATTCTTCCCCTATCTACGTGCACACATTGTAGCAAACTCCCCATATCTACGTGATCCTTCCTAATCCGTGACTCATACTCATGAACAATCTCTTCTCCCCCTTTGATAGTATCAAAAGGGAGAGCCAGACCAAACAGACATGCAGTGTGAGAATAAATAAAGAGCGTGATATATACAACAAACAGTGCACACAACCAGTAAAGAAAGGAGTGAGAAACATAGGGGTGACCCAAATCAAATGCAAATCAGAGAATATGAAGAACATGGGCATACATAAGAGCAGGCTACATGAACATAGAATGAGTCAATTCGCAGAGTTTATATGGATTGGTCTGCACAAAGTAGACTAAGCATACAACTAGGAACAATACAATGCTATGAGAGTTATATTGTTAATCACATTTAAACATTATAAACGTCAAAAGTATAAATCGTGTGCTAGTACCTTTGTGCGAAAACAAATATTGTAGCTTCAGTCCAATTCTTATGCATGGAAGCATTAAACAAGGCAATGATGTGTACGTGTAACATCAATAGAGAGAAAACACTAAGTAGAAATAACATATGTTATGTGTTTTATCTCGATCTTTTAAAATGCTAACACATGAGAAATAAAGTGAACAATCAAGTCACATGTCTATCTATGTCATGCCAAGACTTGAACTCGGGGCACTATGCTTAAGTTATAGTCTATGCACAAGATCAAAACGACTTTTTAAACCAAGGTGCTCATCCTCACAATGCTCATAAAGACTTATCAGGATGAGTGAGTAGTGCTTGGGGGGTCCTTTACATGACTTTTGATAGCTTGCATTGTTCTCTTTTCAGATTGCTTTAAGCTATCAATTTTATATACTTTTTGAGTTCAAGGAGCCCCGAGTCAATCAAAATCTATCCCCCTAGATAAATACACTTTTACTTGTATACATAAGACCCTAGCACTAGAAATTTGGCCCAAAGCTATAATCTTTATAAAAGCACATATGTATCGTGACATTGATTATTCAAGATATTTCTAACTTGTTAAGATAAAATGTCACGAGTTATAACATATAAGCCTAGTATTTGTACAAGAGTGCTTCGTCTATGGATGTGTGAATAGTATCAAGTCATTCCCCTATCTAAATCCTCACACATACTTGGAGGCATAGTCAACATACCCTAACATGCAATGTCGCAATCAGTAGCTAAGCACCTATATATTCGATACACCATGACCGGGGACAATGTTCACATGGAATTCCACTCTTAATTCAAACATTATATGTATTCGTTATAGCCTAAGTCCAGGTCATGTGTGCCCGTAGACATAATCCATTCACATTTTATTGTTTTTGGTTTTATAATTTTCTTGGGTTTTGTTTGTTTCCTTTTTTGACAAAAAGAATTGACACACGGAACTCAAATAAATAACAAACAAGCAAATAAACAAAAACAAGATGCAAAAGAGATAAGATCACACGATAAAGTATTATGCATGAGACTTAAAACCACTTGGCAAGAGACAACGTTCGCGCTATGATGAAGAACCCATGAGAATGCTCAAAACACGCTTGACCCAAGCAATGTGTCATCACTCCTACCCCACACTAAGTGAAGGATGGTCATGAGGAGCTGCAAAAGTGTCGTAGGTTGGGGTGTCAATCCCATATGCCCTAACTAGAACCCGCTCAACCTAACACTCTTTCCCCCCAGCGTCATGCAAGGACCCACTAGAACCCTTCCCCGGTTAAGGACACGATGTGGATTACATGTTAGCGATCCTAATGACGACAAACCTACACCCCCCTAATGTGAGACACAACACATTGAGTCTTGTGTTGCTGTTGATATTTGCACAATAATGATGATACTAGGACGGATAGTCATGCAATAGTGCCCAAAAGAATGTACCGCTGACATTAGAGTTAACGCATCGCGGTAGCTTGAGAATATATAAAAATACGGGTCAGATCCAGTTCTGCCCTCCTGCTCACTTTCCCTCTTGCCTTTGCCGACAACACCCCTTCCCTGGAGTTCTCATCCACAGTGAAGGTACTCTCTTCGTCCTCCATCTCTCTCTAATTCCTAGTTTTAAAAGTTTTGGAGTTGCAGATTTTAGATATCAAGTGATTTTGGGCGTGATCTATGGCGGTTTTGTGAAGTTTTTACGCACGATTTGTGACGTTTTGCTATGGATCATGGCCTTTTCCACGGATCAAGCTTATGTAAGCTCGGATCATGCATCCTTGAAGTTTTCATGTGACCGACCTATTTAAAAATCAAGTTTTTGAGTGACCCGGAGCCGAAATCTAAGCCGGGTAGATTTCAATGAATTTCCATGTTTGATATGTGATTTTACTTCGTAGATCTTAGTTATTCTCTCCGATATACTTTGCATGAGCATGGATCTAAGTCTTCTACCAGTTTTTGTGAAAATTGTCACGAAAATGAGTTTTTGGAAACCGTCCGACAGAGGAAGACGGGTTTAGTCCGTGACGCTACTGCACGACGGTAATAGATTACCGCTCCGCGGTAGTATCCTGAGACTGAATTATATTTTTTTTTATTTTGAACTGAAGGATTCGTGGGTTTTTTTCAGGTTATGGCCTCTTCCAGCTCTCAACCTTCTCACCACAATTTCTCTAAACGCTCCCGAGTGCCTGCATCCACCTCCCCTGATATAGACAAGGAAACCATGAGTGTGCCCATGATCATCGATATCGATGACCGGCATGCATATATCTATGGATACTTGGATAATGAGGGCGTGCTCTCAGAGATCTCCTGTGGTGCTCCAGTCTCCTCGATCCTCACTTGGAAGTTCTACAACAATCTCAGAGGTCCCACTCATACGAGAGAGGGTAGAGGTGTGCAGTCCTGTATCGGGACTGAGATAGTGACAATAACCCACTCGGATCTCGACACAAAATATGTCTAGACTCCTAACTGTCCAATCTTTGACATCATAGAGTCCTTCAGAACTACTCGGGACTGGAGGGAGATGAACGAGGTTCATCACGATGTGGAGGGGTGTTCAAACATCATCACTTCGGTGGATACACTCACTCCTGATGCCTGCATCATCTAGGATGTCCTACGTCACTCTCTCATGTTTAAGGCTAGGTACACCAGCAAGGTCACGACCCAGCTGTCGCTGGTGACATAATGTATCCTGGCCGAGAAGTCCTTCAGTGACTCAGATCTCATCATCTCCATGATGCGCTATACCTTTTGCCTAAAATCCCTCGACCGCTAGCGGGTGAACACACTGCCTCTAGGTGGTGTGATCCATAGCGTCTCGATGGAGAAGTACCCGGCCATCGACTGGTCAGCATACCCTATAGACAACTGTGTGCAGATATACAGGGTTTGTAAGATTCCTACTTCTTCACGGGCACGGGCACCTGCACCACAGCCACCGATACACCGTACGGGGTCCCTCAGGGCAACCAGCCAGTATATCTACGGTATGGTGGAGGAGCAAGGTCAGGAGATCAAACAGACAGCGAAGGATGTGAAAGGATTGGAAAAAATGCTCAAAAAGATCATGAACAAGTTCAATATTTCTCCCACCTCTTCTGAGGAGTAGCTTTTTATATGTATTTCTCTTTAATTTTTCTAATCTTATGTTGTAATAAGACAAATGGTCTACATTTGCTATTGATTGGTGCTTCTAATATGATTAGTTTTTGTTAACCTCATGCTCATGATGATTCCTTCTTGTTCTTCTTAATTTTATAAACCATATATCATGCTAATTCTAAGCATGGAACAATCACACAAAACAACACATTACAAGAAATCTATTTACACAAATATAAGGAGAAAAGAAAAGGGAAAACAAATCTTGAAAGCATATCGTGAAGTAAGATATCATGCAGTTCTTTTGAAACTTACTTCACGCAGATTGGGCAGGATAATAGTTAGGAGATTTAGGTATCCAAATGAGCAAGAGGAGATGGTTCCTTTGGGTACCCAATTACAACGTGATATATTTTTATGAGATGACGACGAACGGGCCCTTTTGATTGGAATGGGTGCACTATTTTGAGTAATGAGGCTCCATTCATATCTTGGCTTGATGTTCTTCTTACGTTGTGAATTTCCATTTTCATTTCTACGAGTCTTTATGTGAGGATCTTCTATTGAATAATATTGTGTTGGAGGCTTAGCTATATTGAAGTTGTTCTGTAGGTTAAAATTGTTTTGCTCAACATAGGGACTCATAGAGTAGTGGTTTTGAAAAAGAGATTTGCGTTCAATCGATTTCACGTATGGAGCATTTTGCTTGTGCATGTGACTATCACCTATACTAGCTTGAGATTTTCTACTCCCCTTAATATGCTTAGCTAATGGCTGTGAATTTATGTTCAACGAATTTTTATTTACGATTTCCTTAAGCACGTTGACTTTTAATTCCAAATCTTTATTTTTACTTTTGAGATTCAGTCTAGCTTTGTTGTAAGCAATTGTGTTGTTCATAAGAGTAGTGACTATAGTGTTGATATGAGCTTCATACTTATTTCTGTATTCTTCAAAAGTCTCATCCATCTCCTTAATTTCAACTTTATAATCGACGCTTCTAACACACTCCCTTTTTAACGATGAGTTCTCTAGACCTAGTTTCTCAGTTTGTTCATGTGCAAAAAGAAGCTCTTTCTCAAACAACTCTTGTTTTTCTTTCAATTTATTACAATCTATACACAGTTTAGAGTTGTTATTAAGAGAACTGTTGGGAGGACAAGTCGCATCATAATAGGGTTCCATATTGAGTCATGCTTTTAACTTTTCATTTTCTAGTCGTAGGTTTGAATTTAAATCTTTCAACTTCTTAACTCTACGCCTAGCATTTTATAGTGCACGTAATGTAGAAATAGATTTACAGGCGAAGATGGAATTTGACTTGCTTACAGAGCTCTTAGTCAAGATATGATTCGAATACAGGGTTCCTGGGTCATCTTCCTCTTGACTTGATGTGGTTGAGATGTCCTTCTCCAACATTGAATCTTCATTTGGCTCTTCGCTCAGATCTACAAGAAATAGTTCAGATTCATTATCTGTCGTAGGAAAACTATACATTAGCTCAAGAATTTTCCAAATATCATAGGCAGTGGGAAGCACATAGATTAGTTTGAAGATGTCCTGGACAAGCCCACAGAATAGACTATCGAGAGCTTTGGCCTTCAAATAACATTTGTGCTTATTTAACTAGTTCGGGGGCTTGGTACACGTTATATTCCAAACTCCTATGTATGATAACAAAAGGAATTTTCTCATTAGAGTTCTCCATTCATTATAATTTACTCCTGTAAAGAGAGGTGGTGCAAACGAATTCTCTGTGTAGATTTTTTCATCCCCACTGCTCAATTTTACATCAGGGTTGGCCATTATTCTCGGTGGTGAAACCGTTTTGGAATAACCCGGCTCTGATACCACTTGTTGGATCTAGCGGCCAACCTTGGGGAGGGGGGTGAATAAGGTTTCGAGCGTTATTTGAAAATTCAAATTATTTTGGCCTAGGTAAACTAGTTCTTGAGGCTACCATGGGGCGTTAGATAGCTAACGCGCAGCGGTAAGATACTGAACTCGTTTTCCTGGGGAAATCACCCTTTGGAGAACTACGCACACTAGGAAAATTTTGATCGAACACCACACAGAATAATAAAAACATAGAAACTAACTTTATTAAAATTGAATCAACAAATAAGTTCTTAACATTTACAAAATCGTGATCCCCGTGACGCCGAAGATCGAAGGCGTTGTGAAGAAAATAGTCTTTTGTTTTCTATACCGACCCACTCCAAGGACTGGTTGGCTCTCTCCCTTTACTTGCAAGAAAGGTCTTCAAGCCGACCCTTCACGTCCATGCAAGGAAGGGTCTTAGAGCCCCTTCAAGATCTCTCGATCTAGACGTCCCAACCCTGGGATTATTTCCTACAGAATCCTTATCGAATTCTGATGACCTTCACCAGTCGATTTTCCTCAACTTAATAACGAATAGAAAATGAGGATTACAAAAAAGACAAGATTTAAAGAAAATAAGGTTAAAGTCCCCCTCTTGATGAGTTCTTCGTATCGCGATCCACGGTCGGTGCTTGAGATATCTGTTTGCTTGCCACCGGTTGTTTCTTTGTTATCGATGTAGTCCTTGGATTACTGGAGATCTTCGTTCATGAATGGGAGGGGGAAGAGATCTTTTCCTTCATCAAACATGATTAGAACGAAATGCATAGAGTTGCATGAACCCTAGAATGCACGAACTTGTCCCTTTTCTTCTTTGGTAAAGAGCAAAGAGACTGAGGCAGCTTTATATACGTCTTCGTGAAAATAAGCTATTGTCGGCGGTAAGACTAGAGCCCGACGGTAGGTTCGCACGCTTGCTGTGCCAGCTATCAAACAAATTTGGAATAATATTCCAAAACAAATATTTTTTCCTTTTCATTGAGCTAGCTCCCCGCGGTAGTAGTTAGCGCCACGGGGTAGACCCGTAACTCGACGAATCAGTCTCGACGATCGTTTAGTGGCTAGCGCGGCGCGGTAAGCACTATCTCCTAGCGGTAGTTTCTCGAGTGGCTGGATAAAATAATTCCTTGCGTTAGCGCGGACGGTAGGACTAGCGCGGTGCGGTAGTTTCCCGAGAGCTCTGTCCAATTAATTTCTCTAGCTACCGCCTTCAGTTTCGCTTGGCATTAGTGCTGGCGTTAATTGAGATAGCGTGGCATGGTATAATTTGACGCTTGCACGGTAGGTTCCTGAGAGCTCTGTCGAATTAATTCGCAGGTACCGCCCGACAAAAAGTTCTAACGCTCGGCGGTAGTATCCATAGGAGATTTCTTTTTCTTTGCATGAACCTGTCAACCTGCACACTCTATGTAACACTCCCATTCGTCACACAGCTTATAACAGAATGTCCTTATGGGCCCGATGCCATATACTACGGACAATCCAAGGAGTTACTAAATTGAATCCATAATCCAATATTTCGCACCCTAACATAGAGTGCATTCTACCGAAAGTAATTTAAAGGTTGTAAATAAAACCCAACAACAACAAGAATCTCCATTACCATAATTAGGAATGTAAACCAAATACAAAAATAAGGTCTTGGCCTTAAGGCCTTACAATGTTAAACTTTAATTTAAAATGTGTTACATACTTCAGCACGCAGGCTGCCATACATGAACGATAAAATAACACAAATATTCGCTTTGGCCTTCAAGGGCCAGCACAACAATTATGAGCTCGAGCATGCTACTTCCCTCTTGGCTCTGTGGAACCTGCACACAATATTCCACCACATGGCAGCAAACAAAAGCAACAGTCAGCATTTGCTGGACAAATTATAACGACCCCACCCCTCACCCGGGGTGGCAGTGCTCCTTCCCTGCAGGCATTACTATAACCGTAACATGACAATAAGAATGTGCAACTTAAGCACCATTCTCCATAGACGTTGGCACAAACTCCCAATGCCCCGTGCTCTTAGGTACACTCTTGGTGCATAAGACCTCAAGGTTCACACCACCGTTCTTTGACGGTCATCAACGGTTGAGCTTTTAGTCTAACATGGGCCAAGGCCAGAGACAATGCCCCAGTGCTACGACAAATCATGTGATTTGCACATTGACCACTCCAAGTCGATCGATATAGGGGAGGGTACAGTTCAGCCATATCTCATGCTCAAATCGTCTGACTCGTAGGCCTGACATGGGTCATCATCCCCTTTCCATTTTCCGCTTGATCCTTAACTCTGTAAGGATCTTAAGCTAACACTCATGGCTAACAAAGCTGAGCAATTTAAACTCACGCTCAAACAAAATATAGCCCACAAGTCTCCGAAAGACAGGCTTTACAACCAAACATTGCTTACAAGAAGCTATCGCCGGCGTTAGCACTACCTCCGCACGGTAGGGGACAAATTATTAGTTCTTCCCCTTTTTCGGGTGTTTTCCTAGATAATTACCCACAGTACTCTCAACGCAGTCATTTGCACACCCTGCGACTCAAAAATCTACACGATAGCCACAGAGTCTTCTCTGGTATTCAAAACATACAAACATCACCAATCCAGACCAACCTTTCTGGATGGGCTTCACACAACATGCCTATTCCGTACTTCAATTCTGGATCTAAATGAAAATTAATGGGGATATACAGATCTACCCATCGGGAGAACTAAATCCATGTGTTCGTGGAGTGTCTGCCCTCCAATGCCAAAAGAAAGGGCTTCACATATCCAAGGAAGAAAATCGTTACCATTGATGTACGATTTGGCGCCATGGAAGAAATCTAGACGGTTGTAAATGACCGCTTCGACATTGCCTCCGCAAATCCAAACTCGTCTTGCGATCTTGAGACCCGAAACATAAACGACAGCAAGACCTCCCTTCTTCTGGCACTGCTACTCTTCCTCCAGAAAACTAGGCCAAACTCTCCAACTCCAAAATAATGAAGAGAAAATGATCGAACTAGGCATATATACCGAGCTACTACCGCACTGTAACTATCTACCGCCGCACGGTACTGCCTGATTTTGCGTGAAACTGCCCAAGCCCTCCAATCACAGGCCGACACATGGCCATGCCATTACAGTTTCACTATCACCGCGTAATATGAAGCTAATATCGCACGATAGCCGATATTGGTTACAACACGACACTCACTGTTATCGCCGCGCAAAATCAGCTACCGCCACGCGGTAGGATCCCGAGAGCCTCGTCAATTAAATTAGCCATGCTATTGCCAGCAGTATAATTATCGGCAGGCGATATCTTCCCGAGAGCTCTGCAAGTTTAATTCCTCAACTACCGCCGTGCGGTAATAACTTTCCGCCACGCGGTAAGTCCAGCGTTAAGTTGACTCAAAACTCTCAATTATGTCGACGCTAACACTGGATCTACCGTCATGCGGTAACTAGCTATCGTCGGGCGATAACATCCACAGAACCAATTCCTGCCTTAAGAAATTTGGGTCGTTACAAATCTTCCCCACTTAAAGAATTTCTTCCCGACATTAAGTCATGCAGGAAATTAAAGAATTAAATCAACTTTAAACTGTATACCTCAATTGAATAACTCGGGGAACTCCGACTTCATGGTTTACACCAGCTTCCATGAAAGCTCCTCTCGGCCATAGTTGTCTCTTCAAACCTTGACCATCTCGATCTCTTTATTACAAAGTTTTTTGACTTCTACATCCTCTATTTGAATGGGCTTTACCATCATTGTCAACCCACTATCAACCGGTACTTGATCTGCAACAATCACTTGCGTAGGTTCTTACACCGCATTTCGCCACACTGATATGTGGAATACATCGTGTGGACCACTCAATTCCGTTGATAACTTCAACTGATAGGCAGCTTCTCCAATACGCTTTAGTATCTCAAATGGCCCAAGGTATCTTGGACTTAGCTTTTTCAATCGACGAATCCTCGACACACCCTTGAACAGTTTGATCCTCATGTATACCCGATCGCCCACGGCAAATTAGATGTTTATGTGCTTGGCGTCATAGTACTTAGCTTGCCTATCTTGTGCAATCAGCAATTGCTCCTAGATTATACGCACAATCGAAGTCATATCTTTGACGTCCTTCCACTTCTACAACTTGGACTCGCCATTCTCCAACCATGACAATGGGGTACGACACTTCCTACCATAAAGTTCCTTGAAGGGTGCAATTTGAATACTTGTCTTGTAGCTATTGTTGCATGCAAACTCAATCATATACAGGTGAGCCTCCCACATTTTTCCGAAATCCAAGGAACATATGCGAAACATGTCCTCCATCATCCTGTTCACGCTCTAGGTCTTACCATCCATCTACGGATGAAAGGCCGTACTGAACTTCAGTTTGGTCTCCAACAGTTGATATACCAACCTCCAATCGATAGACATGAACTACCCATCCCGGTCACTCACGATGCTACGGGGCACACTGTGTAGACAAACAATATTCTCCACATACAGCTTTGCTAGATTATCCACTTAATCATCCTTCCTAATCGAGATGAAGTGCGACACTTTCGTGAAACGATCTACGATCAGACAGACGACGTTGTTTCCCTTCTGCGATCTCGGCAAATCGTGCACGAAATCCATGGATATATCGTCGAACTTACATTCTGGTATAGGCAAAGACTTCAAGAATCGTTCGGGCTTTTGGTATTTGGACTTCACTAGAGCACAAGTTTGACACTTGGCCATATATAATTCTACATCCTTTTTCAGCTGGGGCCACCAGAACAGCTTTTTCATGTCTTTGTACATCTTTGTGCTCCCCGGGTGGATTGAGTACTTGGTGTAATGAGCCTCGTACATCAAGTCCTCCCGTATTTTACACACTTTGGGATTTAAAACAACTGTCCTTCCACAATATCCCTCTATCAACCTTAAATTGGGCATTATACCCATCCAAGGCCTTAGCCTTGAGCCTCTTCATGCCTTCATCCAAATCTAAAGCCTGCCAAATCCGATCGGTAAGGTCATATTGTACCTCAACCCAACTCAAACGTGCTTCAGCACTCAATGTCCTATCAACACATGAGATCTCTAAGGCCTCCAAATCTCTAACGAGATGCTCATCATGCATCATTAACCAATTGTCCGGAGCGAGAGCTCTATGACTTAACGCATCCGCAACTGCATTACCTTTGCTAGGAACATAATGTATCTTGAAGGTGTAGTCCCCAAGGAACTCCATCTACCTTCGCTGAAGCATATTTAAGTTCTTCTGATCCAATAGGTACTTCAAGCTCTTATGATCTGTATAAATGCCGACCTTCACACCATACAAATAGTGCCTCCAGAGCTTCAACGAGAATATCACGGCCGCCAACTCCAAATCATGTACCGGATAATTCCTCACATGCACCTTCAGCCGCCATGAACTATAAGCTATTACTCTCTCATTATATAACAAAACACAGCCTAAGTCGCTGCCTGAAGAATCACTATAGATCTCAAAGCCTTCTGTCCCACATGGAGAGCATAGAATAGGCATCGTGGTCAGACGACTTTTCAGTTCTTCGAAATCTTGAGCACACGCTAGCGACCAAACAAATTTCTGATCCTTCCTTGTCAGGGTCGTGAGAGGTAATGCTATCCGCGAGAAGTTCTCCACAAAGCGTCTGTAGTAGCCGACAAGCCCCAAAAAAACTCCGGACTTCCGTCAAAGAAGACAACATAGGCCACTTTCGAATAGCCGTAACCATTGTCGGATCCACCGTGATTCCCTCACCACTGACAACATGACCAAGGAACGCTATAAAAGATAGCCAAAATTCACACTTAGAGAACTTGGCGTGCAATTGATTACTTCTCAAGGTCTCCAGAACAATATTCAAGTGCTTCGCATGATCATCCTCAGATTGGGAGTATCCTAGGATATCATCGATGAATAGAATCACGAATCGATCCAAATACTCCTTGAACACCCGGTTCATTAAGTCCATAAACACTGATGGGGCATTCGTCAACCCAAAAGGCATGACCGTGAACTCGTAATGCCCATAACGGGTATTGAACGTCGTCTTGGGAATGTCACTCTACCTGATACTTAGTTGATAGTAACCAGACTTCAAATCCAGCTTTGAATACATAGTCGATCCAACTAGCTGATCGAACAAATCATTGATCCTCGGAATCGGGTAATTATTCTTCTCTGTTAGCTTATTGAGTTCCCAATAATCGATAAACAATCACAGACTTCCATCCTTCTTTTTCACGAAGAGGACCAGGGCGCTCCAAGGTGACAAACTTGGACGCACAAACCCCTGCTCTATCAATTCTTGGAGCTGCGCCTTCAATTTCGCCATCTCTCTCGGTGCTAAACGGTAAGGAGACCGCAAAATCGGCTTGATACCGGGAACCAACTCAATGGTGAAATCCATCTCTCTCTAAGGTGGAGATCTAAGGAAATTATCGGGGAAGACATCGACAAATTCCGACACCACAGGAATACTAGCCAAGTCATGTTGGGGCTTCTTTGCTTCTAAAAGATTGAAGAATAGCTCTGCACCCTCATGAACTGCATTAACTACTTGGAGAGCAGACATAAGTGTCTTGCCCATACCCTTCAGACCAGAGAAAGTAATTTCTTGGCTCGTATTAAAACCCCAGCTTTACAGTCTTGGAACCGCAATCGATGTACGTACACTGCTACGAGAGATAGTCCATGCAAATGATTATGTCAAACTCTACTATTGGCAATATTGACGCTTCCACGTCAAAAGTTTGACTTACAATAAGCACATCCAAACTATCCTTAGCCACCAAAGAGGGCACTCCGATACGAGACATGAAGTCCTCAGATATGAAGGAGTGTGAAGCTCCTGTATCTTGCAGTGCTTGAGCCGGATAGTCCATGATCACGACAAAGCCTAAAACACGACGGTCATACGACCAAAGCAGAAGACGCAAGGTATGCAAAATATTATAGCTAAAATCTAACACATACCTGTCACCACATCGCCCTGCTTGATGGCCTCTTACTGGCCGTGGTTGTAGACTCTCGGTTGGGCTGGAGCTTGATGGGACGCGGTTGACTCCACAACCTTTCCTTTCTCCGCATAGGATGCTCCTGCCTTCTTTTCTGACTTACCACTCCAATAAATGTAGGCTATATGCCCCGGATTGCCACAGTTGTTACTGTGAATTGGGCCTCCTTGCCTAGAAGATACTCTAGTAGTAAAACATGAAGTAGTTGACCCAAAAGTATTTGGGATTCTTATACCACTTTTGATATCCAGACTTCGATGAACTTGGAACCATAAAATCTGACCTCTTCATCGTCGAGTCATGTTGGGTATTGTATCCACAATAGTCCAGATTTGTATGAAGTCACCCTTAAACTAAGATGAATTAAGTTTGTACTTGATGTCTTTTAAAGTTTTTTTTTTGTTTGCAGGGTATAATTGGCATTGGTGGACCAATGTCAGTTTACAATGGGTCACCAAATATAGGACCATACAATGTAATCCCTCATTATGTGATCCATGGTGTTGACTAATGTGAAACCTCTCTATTGGGACACACTTCATTTCCAAGTACTAAAACTCTAGGAGAAAAGCTGGTTGATAGATTTCTTGAAGAAAATCATTTTTCAGGATAACAGAAAATTTCTAAGTGTTTTTCTCAAGTAGGACATATTGTACTCAAGTAGAATTATTTTTAGTACTCGAGTAAGCTCAGTCATGTATTCGAGTAGCAGAAGCTGTTCTCGAGAAAGCCATGCGTACTCGAGTAGATCATAACTGTTCTTCTCGAGTTACTTTTATATAAGCTCTAAAATTTCTCTAAGTCTTTTTATCGAGAAGTCGATGACTTTTCTCGAGAAGGCCAGAATATTTTCTCGAGAACTAGAGGCTGCTTCTCGAGAGCCAGAATTCTTCTCTTGAGAACCAGAGATTTTTTTCTCGAGATGCATTATCATTCTTGAGTAACAAGTCTATTATTTCTAGAGATACTAGAATTCCACCTCTACATTTTTCCTAAGTATTTTTCTCCAGAACTTCATACCTCTTCTCGAGAAACAGAAATTTCTTCTCGAGAACACTTACCTCTCTCGAGAAATGAAGCTCAGTTTTCTGATTTTTCCTGAGTTTTGACGGATTTGTTTTCAAATTTCGTTAGCTTCTGATTGGTCCACGTGACTCTCATTTAATGTAATTTAGACCGTTAAGAATGGTCTATAAAAGGTCTTTTTAGAATTGACAAACCCTAAGAAGAATTTTCAAGGTTCTCAGTCATTCTAAAATTTCGAAATCGAGAAGCGCCGTCGCCGCTCTGTTCTTCATCGTCGATCTTCTCTCAATCCGAAGATTCAGACAAGAAGGAGTTCACCGATCAAGATTTTTGACATCACCAAATCTTCTCCTTGATTGTGGTGAACCTAAGTTTTTAGATCCAAGGATTCTCAGATTTCTTCCTCAACTTTTCTGATAAGGGCTTTTTAGTTTTTCAAGAAGGAAGAAGCCGAATTTCAACCAGATCTGTGAAGATAAGAAAGTGTATTTTACATTGTAAATTCATTTTATTTTTGTAGGAGTTTTACTCCGAGTTGTAGGAGTTATTCTCCGAGTTGTTGTAGGAGTAGTTTTTGCTTCGTGTTGTAGGAACTTTGTTCTGAGTTGTAGAATTGTTTTCAATCCGAGAGTATAGTGGAGTAGCCGAGTCTACTGCGTTGCTAGATTGGTGAGGTGGAAAGTGGATATACCAAAGGTTGGGGAACCAATATAATTCTTGGTGACGTCTGTGGTTGTGAAGGATCAAGCACATACCCAACTGCACCAAAATCCCGGACTGTTGGAAAGGGTGCTACTTAATTTCTTAAATAAGTAGAAGAGCGCCACGGGTCAAGTGAAGGAATGCCGGACCCAACAATCCCCCCCCCGGCGTCCAGCACAACCCGTTGGCTCAGAGGTGGAGTTACCACATGGCCCACATGGCTCAGAGGTGGGGTTACCACATGGCCCACACGGCTCAGAGGTGGGGTTACCACATGTCCACGGTTTCACGACTCAGAGGTGGGGTTACCACATGTCCACGGTTCCCTGACCCGCCGGACCCACACAGGTAGAAGGAAAAAATCAGGATTTAATAGCGCTCCCCCGGTCTTGAACCCGTGACCTGCTCTGATACCAATTGAAGGATCAAGCACATACCCAACTGCACCAAAAGCCCGGACTGTTGGAAAGGGTGCTACTTAATTTATTAAATAAGTAGAAGAGCGCCACGGGTCAAGTGAAGGAACGCCGGACCCAACAGGTTGCTTGTTTACTTTCTGTGCATCGCTTGTACAAATTTTTATTCCGTAAAAAGACGCAGAACTCACCTATTCACCCCCTCAAGGTTATTTAGGTAGATAACTTAAACATTTTCAATTGCTATCAGAGGGAGGTTGTTCAACAAAAAAGGTTAAAACCTTGAACAGATCTGCTCCTAGTTATCTTAAGAGGATATAAGCATGGACAGAGCCAAGGATTTTGCTAAGCTTCCCTTATGCACAAAGACTAATTTTCCCATGTGGAAAGAAAGAATAAAATTCTTCATGGAAGCTATGGATCCAAGGATCTTTACGATAGTGGAAGAAGGACCCTATGTTCCAATGATAGTCTCCACCATTGACCCAACAAAGCAAGTTCAAAAGAAGCTTATGGATCTTGACAAAGATGAGATTGCACTTGTCACTTTAGACAAGAAAGCCAAGAATATCATTGTAAGTGCAGTCAATGATTCTATGTTGTAGAATCTGATTCACTACCAATCTGCCAAGGAAATGTGGCAGTCTTTCATCGTCCTGATGGAAGGTACTGAAGAGGTAAGGGATGATAGAAGATCCCACCTGAATCAGAAATATAAAGTATTCAGACAAGGTCCCAAGGATTCTATTGCTGGTACTTTTGAAAACTTCTTCAAGATTGTCAATGGCCTAAGAGTCTATGGCCAGGTCTTCACTAATGGAGAACTGAATGACAAATTTCTGAGATCTCTGACTAAGAAATGGGACAACAAAGTATGTACAATCCGGGTGTTTGGTAAGCTGACAGAGACTGACCCTCAGAAGCTCTTTGGAAAGCTTATGTCATATGAGCTCCAAATAAACTTAAGAAAAGCTGAAGAAGAGAAAAGACGGTCTACATCCAAGGAGAAGTCTGCCGCTCTAAAGGCAGACACCTCGAGGAAGTCAAATGATGCATCTCCTTCGCCCTCACAGGAAGAGAGTGAAGAAGAAGCTTCAGAGCCAATTACCTCAGGTTCAGAGCTATCTAAAGGAGAGTTTTCTCTTCTTTCAAGGAAGTTCAAGAAGTTCTTCAACAAGAAGAAACAGTTAAGAGGCAAATATCCCTCGTCCAGAAGATCACGTCATGATGGTGATCGTCACAAGAAAGGCTCAAGTAGCCAAGATAGGTATTGCTCAAAACCGAACAAACATATTTATTCTGACATTGTTTGTTATTGTTGCAATAAGCCCAGACACGTCATAGTTGTTTGCCCTCACAAGAAGAAGGAGGGTGAAAGAAGAGAGGAGAAGAAATCTTCTTATAATAAGAAGAAAACTGAAAGAAGCCTGGTAGCCAAGAAGGCTAAGACTCTCAGTGACTCTAACTCATCTGAGTCAAGTGAGGAAGAGGAAGCCTATTTTGGGCTGATGGCATAGACAGACGAGGAAGAAGAGCCCCAGTACACTAGGAAGGTAAACTGTCATACCCCTCTCTAAATCAGATACTTTTGACCATGATCATGAGGACAGTTCGTCTGATGATGAATCTGAACTCATGACTCAATACAAAGAGTTAATCAAGGCTTAGGACAAATGTCAAAGAGTTGTTAAAACTCAGGCCAAGGAGATTAAATCTCTCAAAGCTGAGGAGAGCACTCTGAGAGAGGAAGTCACAAAGATGGACTCACTCAAAGAGGAATTCAATGCTATAATTGAAGAATATAATAAAGCACTCGAGCACCTAAATCTGAAGGAGAAAATCATCAAAGAATTGGAAGAACAACTTGCAACTGAAATGAAACTTGTTGAAAGTTTCTCCAAGCTCAAGACAGTCCTTCTGTTTGTTGCTGAATTCTCTGCTCTGGCCAAATGTGCTGGCTTAGGCCATGTGGATGCTCCTAGTAAAGCTTCTAGGAGAAATAAAGCTCAATGAAAGAATATGGCTGCGAAGAAAGATTTAGCCAAGGAAAGGGTAAAGCTCCTCAAGATCAAACGTCATTTAAGAAGGTCATCTTAGCAACAAACACGTTTGATTTTGATACATCCTACAGTCACTTTGCCAGTCCTACTTATGTAGAGCCCAAGTCTCGGTAGCAAGACTGGACCCGTCCCCGGAACTTTGGTGAAAGTGTCTTCAAGGAACCTTATAAGGAGATCACTCTTAAGAGCTATGACCCTTATAATCATGGTCATAACATCAAGAAAGCTCCAAATGTTAAACCCGTTGTGGAAAAGCCTCTTAAGTAGAAGAAGTCATGTGAGTGCTATCACCACGAAGCTTCTACCTCCAAGTCTGCTACCACTGCTAAACCGCACTCTCAAAAGGTCAAGCAAGAGAACTTTAGGCAAAGATACAACATGTTTGACTGTTGGTGCTACCGCAAAGTTGGTCACATTGCTATAGATTGCTGGTTTAACCCCAGATATTATGTAAGTCCTCAAGTTAATAATGTGAGAAAGACAACTCGCAATGTTAACACACGTTAGGGGAGTATGCTAACTAGATTCCAAGGACCCAAACGCGTTTGGGTTCATAAGGCAAACTAACTTGTGAATGCAGATATGTCCAAAGGCCACCAAAAGTCCTATCTGACATTTGGATAGTGGATGCTCTCAGCATATGATCGGGACTAGAAGCATATTCTAGAATTATTCTCCAGTCATGAATGGGCCAAAGGTCGTCTTCGGTGGTTTTGACAGAGGAATTACAAAAGGCTACGATATGATTACTAATGGTAGTGTATCATTCTATGATGCGTCTTATGTTGACGGATTGGAACATAATTTTATAAGCATAAGCTAGCTTTATGATAAAGGATACATAGTAGAATTTCATGCAGACAAATGTTTTATAAATCGGTCGATAACTTAGAAACGATTCTATCAGGCACTCGTATTAGGAATATATTTTGTTTAAATTTTATTTGCATAGACTCTTCTTTGCTAGTGTGCTTTCTGGAAAAAGATAGTGCGTCTCTTGGTGACCAATGGCACAAGAGACTAGCACATATAAATTACAAAACAATTAATAAATTATTTTCTCTTAATTTATTACATGATGCCCCCAATGTTATGTGCGTTAAAGATAGACCGTGTCACGCATGCGAAAAAGGCAAGCAAATAATGGGTATCTTTAAAAACATTATTGGCAAAGACTCCAATAGGTGTTTACACCTACTTCATATAGACTTGTTCGGTCCAATGCAAATTAGAAGTTTGGGAGGTAAGAATTATACATTGGTTATTATTGATGATTACTCTCGCTTTGTGTGGGTGTTCTTTTTAAAATACAAGTCAGATACTTTTGATATCTTTACTAATTTCGTCAGGCAAGTTCAGAATGAACACAGCTGCTTCGTTGTCAAAATTAGAAGTGACAATGGAACAGAGTTCAAGTCTGGGGCCATGTCAAAATTCTGTGAAAGTCTTGGTATCTTTCATGAGTTTTTCTCTCCCCATACTCCTCAACTGAACAGAGTTGTTGAGAGAAGTAATAGAACACTCATCGAGACCTGCAGAACCATGTTGAGTGAGGCCTCCCTACCGGAATATTTTTGGGCTGAAGCCGTCAACACTGCATGCCACGTGCAAAATCGAGCACTCATAGACAAGAACCATAATAAGACACCTTATGAACTACTAAAGGGCAGGAAACAGACTATTTCATATTTTAGAATCTTTGGTAGTAAATGCTTCGTCCTTAACAATGAGAAGTATCACACAATTAAATTTAGTGAAAAGAGTTTTGAAGGTATTTTTCATAGGTTATAGTAGCCATAGTAAGGCATATAAGATTTTTAATAAGAAAACCCTGGTTGTAGAAGAATCTATCAATGTTTTATTTGATGAGACGAGCTTGTTGCAAGACAGCTCTTCAACTGTATTCATTGAAGATGTAGGTTCAAGACTAAAGGAATTAAACTTGATGAGCCAACTGAAGAAAAATCTCAAAAGTTCATCAAGATCACCACTCCAACCCCAATTGGAGAGGTTGATCACCATGATGAAGATGTCATCCAAGTTTATGAAGTCACTCCAGAGCTAGAGGAAGCTCCAGATGCAAGGACTTTAGAGCTCCGACACCTGAAGAAACATGTTAACCCAGAAATCGGCGATCCTTCCCAAGGTGGCCAGCTGGCCAGTCGCGACCCTTAGATCCTCCCTTTCGATTGCGACAAGTCCCAGCATAGGCGGACAGTTTCCCTGTCCGCCTAGCTCTCCTAGCAACCGCGTGCCCTGCGGGACGGCGGGCTATTCCCATGGCTCACCCTCGCGGGACAAGCGGTTAGGTCCGCTAATCGTGCAGTGCTTTTCCTTGCAGGAGTCGGCCAACAGCACCACCGGGAGCGACCTCCTAGTCAGCCCAAGGGGCGGCAGTCTCCTGCCGCCGTCCGTCGGGGTCGCCCACCAGGGGCGACCTCCTTGCTGCCCGAGAGGCGGCGGCCTTCTGCCGCCGTCCGTCGAGGCCGCCCACCCGGGGCGGCCTCTGCCTGCCAGCCGGGCGGACTCCCCCTAGAGTCCGCCCAGGCCGCCCGCAAGGGGGCGGCCTGGCCCGCCGGGCGGACTCCCCCTGGAGTCCGCCCAGGCCGCCCGCTAGGGGGCGGCCCCGGCGCCAGCCGGGCGGACTCCCCCCGGAGTCCGCCTAGGCCGCTCGCAAGGGGGCGGCCTGGCCCGCCGGGCGGATTCCCCCTAGAGTCCGCCCAGGCTGCCCGCGAGGGGGCGGCCCCGGCGCCCAGCCGGGCGGACTCCCCCCGGAGTCCGCCCAGGCCGCCCGCAAGGGGGCGGCCTGGCCCGCCGGGCGGACTCCCCCTGGAGTCCGCCCAGGCCGCCCGCAAGGGGGCGGCCTGGCCCGCCGGGCGGACTCCCCCTGGAGTCCGCCCAGGCCGCCCGCTAGGGGGCGGCCCCGGCGCCAGCCGGGCGGACTCCCCCCGGAGTCCGCCCAGGCCGCCCGCAAGGGGGCGGCCTGGCCCGCCGGGCGGACTCCCCCTGGAGTCCGCCCAGGCCGCCCGCTAGGGGGCGGCCCCGGCGCCCTGCCGGGCGGACTCCCCCTGGAGTCCGCCCAGGCCGCCCGCTAGGGGGCGGCCTCCGGCCTGCCGGGCGGACTCCTCCCGGAGTCCGCCCAGGCCGCCCGCTAGGGGGCGGCCTCCGGCCTGCCGGGCGGACTCCCCCTGGAGTCCGCCCAGGCCGCCCGCTAGGGGGCGGCCTCCGGCCTGCCGGGCGGACTCCTCCCGGAGTCCGCCCAGGTCGCCCGCTAGGGGGCGACCTCCAGTTCTCTGCAGGTGCTTCCTTCCGCTTGCTTCATCGGTCAAGGTGGCGGACGCAAATTCTCAGTCCGCGGAGTCCGCGCAGGTCATCATGCTGATGTCACTGGGCCCCGCTTCTTCAACAACTTCCCTGGGCCTATAAATACCCCCTGAAGCCTCTCATTCAGGGATCCTGGAGCTGAAGACAAGTCTTGACAGCAGACCCTGCGGACTCCGTTTTCCAGTCCGTCATCACCTCTCCAGCAAGCTCTGCGGACTCAGCTTCCTGTCCGCGCAGTCCTCCACAGCTCTTCAGCAGCTTGCCAGCAGACTCTGCAGACTCAGTTTTCCAGTCCTCCAGCAGCTGGCAGACTATTTTACTTAGTCTCTGGCAGCTTCTCTTCTCTGCTATCTGGCACTTTCTTTTCCTTTAGCCGCCAGCTTCTCCTTGTACCTTTTAAGTGATTTTGTTGTAAAGGTGTACTTGTAAGCTTGTAATCTCTAGCTACTGATCAAAGGAAAGCCCGTCGCAGGAGTGGCATTTAAGTCGCGACGGGCGAAGTGTGTTGTTGCCGCTGCTAGCGGCCTCCTCTTCTCTCCTCTGCTCAGCAAGCCTTGCTCCTCTGCTCAGCAAGCCTTGCTCCTCTGCTCATCAAGTCTTGCTCCTCTGCTCAGCAAGCCTTGCTCCTCTGCTCAGCAAGCCTTGCTCCTCTGCTCAACAAGCCTTGCTCCTCTACACAGCAAGCCTTGCCCTTCAGCTCAGCTCAGCTCCTCTCGGCATCCAACCTGCAAGCGCAGCCATTGCAATTGCTGTCTGCTCGACCACTCTAGGTCTCCCTCTTCCTTCTTTCTTGATCAACCCTCTCTGTTGATCAAGGCTCGCCTCTTCTCTCAAGCCTCTCCCTTACCTCCGCAACCTTCTCCTTCATCCTCACCTAGCCTGTGAGGCCCAATCACCCCCTCGGTGATAGCTATCTCCCCGGTGCCGTTTTCGTGCATCAACATGGTGCAGTGAGCGTGGACCCGAACAGCTCACGCGCAAACCTTCAGATCTGAACAGGCAGTGAAAGCAACAGTTAACCATGTCAGACCATCAATCAGCCGAGAACCATGCTCCAAGTCCCAGTGAAGATCCTCTCTGGGAAGCCTTTGAGCAGTCGCGCCGAGAGAATGCTCAACAGTTCCAAGCTATCAACAAAGTTCTTGCTGCTATAACGCAGTGGTTGGACGCTCATCCAGCAGCTGCTCCAGCTGCTCCAGTCAATCCAACACCAACAGCAGAGCATCAGCAAGCTTACTCTCAAGCTTGTCCGCCGTTCTATCCCCCGTACACTCCAACCTTTCCGCAAGGGCCTGCAGCTCCTTTGCGAACTCAAGATGAAGAGTATGCTGCTCGCCATAACTTCTTCCGGGAAGCAGCCCGGGGAAGTCCTGCTAGAGTTCTCAATTTTCAGGGAAGTCATCCCTACCCTTCAGCTCATGCACCTGCTCCTCCTGCAGCATCTTTTCCTTTTTATCCTCATGCTTCTTTTGCAGCTGCAGCTTATGCTCCTTTTTATCCCTATGATGTAGGAGAGCAAGAAGAACCTTCACCATTCGCGGAGAGTGTCCGCCATGAGCCAACTCCAGCAAACTTCAGAGAGCCTCGACTACCAACCTACACTGGAGAGACAGATCCAGTAAAGCACCTCCAAGCTTTTGAGTCAGCCGTTGCTCTCAAGACTCTCTCAGATGCAACCAAGTGCAAGCTTCTTGTTACCTCCTTTGATGGACAAGTGAGGGACTGGTTCTATGGCCTCCGTCCTCACTCCATCGCTTCCTTCCTTGATCTTCGAAGGGAATTTCTTCTAAGATTCTCTACGTCAACTAAGAGAAAGGGCGGTCCTGAAGCCCTCTTTGAGATCAGGCAGCGCGGAAATGAGACTTGGTCTCAATTTGTGGATCGATTCCAAAGAGAGATTTTGGACATCAAAGTTACTGATCAAGAAATGTACCGAGTGGCTCTTATCCACGGTCTTCGTGAAGGGCCCCTCAAGTTTGAAGCCAACGTCCGTGCTCCAAGGACTTATCAAGAGTTGATTGCTCTGGCCAACTCATACATCCGAGGCGAAAAGAGTAATCTAGGCTTCATCTCCAAGCTTCTATCCGAGGAGGATCCCTCTCGCAAGCATCCTCCAAGGTCTCCTCGCAATCACGCCCCAACTTACTCAAGGAAGGAGAGAAGGCTTCATCGCCAGCGATACTCCTTCCCGAGCCGTGACAGTGCTCAAGATTCATTGCTGCCGCTAGCTCCGTCTTTGCAAGCAGCAGCTGTTCAACAGCAGCAGGACGATGACTTGCATGACTCTGATCTCGACGACGTCGTGCAAGAAGTGATCCAAGTCAAGAAGGATAGGGCAAGCTTCAAGAAGCCCTATCGACCAGCAGATCAGAGGCCTAGAAACTCAGAGCCCTACTGCGAATTTCACAAAGAATCAGGTCATCGAACGGAAGACTGCCGAGCATTCCGCCAGCTTGTGCAAAGGATGCTCCGGCAGGGCAAGATGCAAGACCTTCTTAAAGAAGAGCGCCCTGATCAAGCAACTTCAAGGGGCAAAGAACTTGCAGACGCTCCTTGCTCCTCAAGAGGAGTGAACCACGTCGAAGAACCTCCTCTCCTTGTTGTTAACCAAGAAGTCGAATGCTTCGATGCCGACGATGAGGGTGTGCTGGGAAGGCTATTCTAAGCTAGCGATGGACTTCACAGTCCTCCAGAGCTCCTTGCAACCTTCAGGGGTTATCTCAACCTTTTCTCTCTCACTCCCTTTCAAACATTTTCATTACAACACTTCTCAGTGTTCTTTACTTGCTTTCCAGCAAAGCTTTTATTCAGAGATCCCGTACTGACACAGTTCCCTTCTTGTGTTACTCCTTCCTCTCTCTCTTAGCGATCGTTACACCAATGAGATTTCGCCGATCCTGAAACGTTCCCTCCGTAGTTTGTTCTCGCACTACCGCTTCGACCACACATGGCAGGAGTATACCCATGTGTGCAGTGGGAGCAGTTCAATCACGGGAATGGGCTTCAGACTTAGGATCCTAGCCAGCATCTGACACAGAGTGTGTGCTAGGGGAGCCCCATGTGTTAGCTCTGCTGTGCGCCCTATAGGATACACTACGGTTAGGATGATCTTCGCTGGACAAGCAATGGCGATCAAGCGTAGCCTTGTCTCTTTGCTCATCCTTCAACTGTGGTGGCCGAAGCACTCTCCGGTATCCTCGATCCATGCCTTCTCGGGTTCGCAACTTCACTGATCAATATACAGACAAGATAGGCCTCTTGGCGCAACCCGTCTCGTTGATCAGTGATGCTTGTACCCAAGGCGAGAGAGCGTTCCTTCTTGCGGTCCTTCTCAGGACCTCTCCCTTGCTTTTCTCTTTTGTGCCCTCCTTGAGGATGCGCGGCCAGCCCGCTTTGAGCAGGATCATGCTCGGAATGATTTTTCGGGCAAGTGATGCATAAGGCCCACGGGGAACACCTGTGGCATCATTCAACCCTCTTTAGTCATTCCGAGTATGGACATCTTTTTTCTTTTCCCCCCTCCTTGAGGATGCGCGGCCAGCCCGCTTTGAGTAGGACTATACTCGGGATGATTGTTCGGACAAGTGATGCATAAGGCCCACGGGGAACACCTGTGGCAGCATTCAACCAACTTTAATCATTCCGGGAGTAGACCTCCTTTTCTCTCTTCCCTCCTTTCACAGGTGAACAGGTTAATCCAACCTACCAAAAAGGATTCTGGCATTCATTTTGATCATGTCCATCCAGCCATGTCAACAGCTAGTGCTCGATTCATTAATCTGGACTTCATGACAAAGAATTCATCGGGCATTTCTCTTGCCACTTGGTCATATCGACCCTATCTCATCGACCTTCATGGGTTATCTCAAAAAGATTTTCAGCAATCACTTTGCTTATGCTCGTCTCATATATTTTGCCTGCTCAAGCTCTATCATATAGGGATTCACAGAGCTGCTCATTAGTCTTGCCAAAGTCTATTGGCGTCAATCATTAATAGAATCATATCACCATTTTTGGTATGGTTCTGGTGCGGTTATCCTCGCGTCTTGTTTTCTTCCAATCTCTCCCATAGAGGTTAGCAAACCCTTGCAAGCCTTCTCCACAGGTACTTGCAAGCTCCTTTCATATGCAAATTGTCTGCTTCTAACTTTACTCTTTGTAGAGAACAACAGACACCTGCAAACCTCGTTCAGGTACCTGTAGTTTAAATCATTATTTCATCTCTGCTGCTCACTCTTCACTTTGCAGTGGTTAGCAGACATCTGCAAGTCATATCCAGGTACTTGCAGCTTATCTTTATATACAATATCAACCTCTAACCCTCCTCTTGTAGGGGTCAGTGACACTTGCAAGCTCCATTCAGGTACTTGCAAGTTACTTTCATGTACTATGCATACTCTTAACTCTTCTCTTGCAGAGACCACCAAAGATTTGCAAGTTCCTTTCAGGTACTTGTAACTCAATTTTCTGCCCTTGTATACCTCTTTTTCCCTTCTCTTTTTGTAGAGAATGACAGGTGCTTGCAAGCCCCTATTAGGTACTTGCAAGTTATTATGCCTTTCTGTTTTCCCTCACAATTGTTTTACAGAACTTAACGGAAGACACGCCTTCTTCGTTTTGCAAAAGCAAACTCAGGTACACACTCGATGTACCACCCATACGTGCTTACCCTTAATTTTCCTCTTGCAGGAAAATAGACAGAAAACACCAAGCTTGTAAGGGGAGTCTTCAGGTCCTTTCTCTCCTTACCTCTCCCTCTCTTTCCTTTGGGGTGGATCACGATTTTCGTGGGTCTCCAACTTTTTCGAAGTTCCCTTAGGGACTTAAAAAAGTGCGGGGATTATGTTAACCCAGAAATCGGCGATCCTTCCCAAGGTGGCCAGCTGGACAGTCGCGACCCTTAGATCCTCCCTTTCGATCGCGACAAGTCCCAGCATAGGCAGACAGTTTCCCTGTCCGCCTAGCTCTCCTAGCAACCACGTGCCCTGCGGGACGGCGGGCTATTCCCATGGCTCACCCTCGCGGGACATGCGGTTAGGTCCGCTAATCGTGCAGTGCTTTTCCTTGCAGGAGTCGGCCAACAGCACCACCGGGAGCGACCTCCTAGTCAGCCTAAGAGGCGGCAGTCTCCTGCCGCCGTCCGTCGGGGTCGCCCACCAGGGGCGACCTCCCTGCTGCCCGAGAGGCGGCGGCCTTCTGCCGCCGTCCGTCGAGGCCGCCCACCCGGGGCGGCCTCTGCCCGCCAGCCGGGCGGACTCCCCCTGGAGTCCGCCCAGGCCGCCCGTAAGGGGGCGGCCTGGCCCGCCGGGCGGACTCCCCCTGGAGTCCGCCCAGGCCGCCCGCTAGGGGGCGGCCCCGGCGCCAGCCGGGCGGACTCCCCCCGGAGTACGCCCAGGCCGCCCGCAAGGGGGCGGCCTGGCCCGCCGGGCGGACTCCCCCTGGAGTCCGCCCAGGCCGCCCGCGAGGGGGCGGCCCCGGCGCCCAGCCGGGCGGACTCCCCCCGGAGTCCGCCCAGGCCGCCCGCAAGGGGGCGGCCTGGCCCGCCGGGCGGACTCCCCCTGGAGTCCGCCCAGGCCGCCCGCTAGGGGGCGGCCCCGGCGCCAGCCGGGCGGACTCCCCTCGGAGTCCGCCCAGGCCGCCTGCAAGGGGGCGGCCTGGCCCGCCGGGCGGACTCCCCCAGGAGTCCGCCCAGGCCGCCCGCTAGGGGGCGGCCCCGGCGCCCTGCCGGGCGGACTCCCCCTGGAGTCCGCCCAGGCCGCCCGCTAGGGGGCGGCCTCCGGCCTGCCGGGCGGACTCCTCCCGGCGTCCGCCCAGGCCGCCCGCTAGGGGGCGGCCTCCGGCCTGCCGGGCGGACTCCCCCTGGAGTCCGCCCAGGCCGCCCGCTAGGGGGCGGCCTCCGGCCTGCCGGGCGGACTCCTCCCGGAGTCCGCCCAGGTCGCCCGCTAGGGGGCGACCTCCAGTTCTCTGCAGGTGCTTCCTTCCGCTTGCTTCATCGGTCAAGATGGCGGACGTAAATTCTCAGTCTGCGGAGTCCGCGCAGGTCGTCATGCTGATGTCACTGGGCCCCGCTTCTTCAATAACTTCCCTGGGCCTATAAATACCCCCTGAAGCCTCTCATTCAGGGATCCTAGAGCTGAAGACAAGTCTTGACAGCAGACCCTGCGGACTCCGTTTTCCAGTCCGTCATCACCTCTCCAGCAAGCTCTGCGGACTCAGCTTCCTGTCCGCGCAGTCCTCCACAGCTCTTCAGCAGCTTGCCAGCAGACTCTGCAGACTCAGATTTCCAGTCCTCCAGCAGCTGGCAGACTATTTTACTTAGTCTCTGGCAGCTTCTCTTCTCTGCTATCTGGCACTTTCTTCTCCTTTAGCCGCCAGCTTCTCCTTGTACCCTTTAAGTGATTTTGTTGTAAAGGTGTACTTGTAAGCTTGTAATCTCTAGCTATTAATCAAAGGAAAGCCCGTCGCAGGAGTGGCATTTAGGCCGCGACGGGCGAAGTGTGTTGTTGCCGCTGCTAGCGGCCCCCTCTTCTCTCCTCTGCTCAGCAAGCCTTGCTCCTCTGCTCAGCAAGCCTTGCTCCTCTGCTCAGCAAGTCTTGCTCCTCTGCTCAGCAAGCCTTGCTCCTCTGCTCAGCAAGCCTTGCTCCTCTGCTCAACAAGCCTTGCTCCTCTGCACAGCAAGCCTTGCCCTTCAGCTCAGCTCAGCTCCTCTCGGCATCCAACCTGCAAGTGCAGCCATTGCAATTGCTATCTGCTCGACCGCTCTAGGTCTCCCTCTTCCTTCTTTCTTGATCAACCCTCTCTGTTGATCAAGGCTCGCCTCTTCTCTCAAGCCTCTCCCTTACCTCCGCAACCTTCTCCTTCATCCTCACCTAGACTGTGAGGCCCAATCACCCCCTCGGTGATAGCTATCTCCCCGGTGCCGTTTTCGTGCATCAATAGAACACCTATTTGATCAAATCATAGGAGATCACCGGGATGGTGTCAGAACTCGTAGAGTTACAACTACAGAAAATCTATATTTAAGTTTCCTCTCGCAGGTTGAACCAAAGAAGTTTGAGGAAGCAAACTCAGACGCATCTTGGGTAATGGCAATGGAAGAAGAGCTGAATCAATTCAAGTGTTGCCAAGTCTAGAAGTTTGTTCCAGGACCCAAAGGTAGGAACGTTATCAGAACAAAGTGGGTCTATCGGAACAATATGGACGAAGATGGAACAATTATAAAGAATAAGGCCAGACTCGTTGCCAAGTGATACAAAAAAAAGAAGAAATCTACTTCGATCAGACGTATGCAGCAGTGGCAAGGTTGGAGGTAATCAGGTTGTTCCTAGCATATGCATCACTTAAGCGCTACATTGTCTATCAGATGGACGTGAAGTCAGCGTTCCTTAATGGTTACATAAAAGACGAGGTGTATGTGGAACAACCTCCAGGCTTCGTTGATTATAATCATCCTGAGCATGTTTATCTCTTATTTAAAGCTTTATATGATTTGAAACAAGCTCCTCGAGCTTGGTATGAGATGATGTCTAACTTTCTTCTTGAGAACTAGTTCACAAGAGGAAAGATAGATAAGACGTTATTTCTTAGGGAAATAATAGGCAAGATTTTGCTAGTTCAAATATATATCAATGACAACATATTTGACACTATTGATGACAACCTTTGCAAAACGTTTTCCAAACTTATGCAAGGGAAGTTCGAAATGTGCAGTTTGGGAGAGCTGAAGTATTTCTTAGGACTTCAAGTGAAATAATCTGAAGATGGAATTTTCATCTCTCGGATGAAATTCACTAAGGAGTTAATTTGAAATTTGGAATGGAGAACACAACCTCTATGAGGACTCCAATGAGTTCAGCTATGTCTCTGGACAAGGATGAGAAAGGGAAAGCTTTTGATGAAACCAAGTACAGAAGCATAATTGGATCTGTTGGTACCCTATTTTCGATTTGGGCAAGGATCAATATTAGGATGATTAGATTGACCCAAAATGTATAGTCATGGGTCATAGGTTTATTTCCAGATTTGCCTTAGAAGGACTTTTCAGAATTGCTGAAAGAATTCCAACAAATGCAGTTCTAATTAGTCAGAAATTCAGTTCGACGAAATATTATTAACTCAGGTCGACGAACTCAGAGTTCCATCTCTGAGCTGAGCTCGCTGAAATTCGAGCTCTGGTTAATGATCGCTGAAATCAAGCCAGATTGTCAACTCGATGAAATAGAAGCTGAGCTCGACGATCTGCAAGCTCCGGTCGACGAAATCTGTGCAGAATTCCAGACCTATTTATTTTACAGCTGGCAGATTGATTGAAGCCTTAATCACAGGAGTTTGTGATTCTCAGATTTAATGCCTAATATTCTTAAGAAATATAGCTGTTGAACGGCAACATTAATTATGGCTTAAATTCTTATTATCTCCCAAGGCAATTACCTTTCTCGGGAATTATTCTGCTATTACAGTTAAAGGAAATTCAAATGTTCTAAAAAAGAATAAAGACCAGACAATGAATATAGATTGTCTTTTACAGAGAATACAACAGAGAGAGAACAGAGAAACAAATCTGCTTCTAAAGTTCTTCTTCAAAGTGAATCAGTGAATCAGTGAAGAACAAACAGCTCATATACAAAGTTCTTCATCATCTGCTCCAGGCTTCAAAGGGACAACTCATCAACATCAGTCCAAGAAGCTTCTGAAGATCTTCTTCAATCTGAAGGCCTACATCCTGTGCAAAGCACTCATTCTCTTGAACTCTTCTACATCTCAGGGGGAGCTTTAAGAACAACAAAAAATCCACTAGTCTTCTCAGTTTATTGAGAAAGAGAAGATATCATCATTTTAGTGTCTTACTATAAAAGGGTTATAACTCCCTTCAAAAGTTAACCCCTTTGATTATTAAGTCTCCTGATCAAAATACTTAGTTTGGTTTTTGTGTACCTGGTCAAAAGCTCAAAGGGTTGTTATATCTCCCTTAGAAAATAGATATTTTGGTGGCAGGGCACATGATCAAAAACCTGTAGTGCATTCCTACCAGGGTGTTCCGTCACATGATATGTGGCGCTCTGTTACTTATTTAAGAAATTAAGTAGCACCCTTTCCAATAGTCCGGGCTTTTAGAATAGTTGGTATGCGCTTGATCCTACATTTCGTATCAGAGGATTTCACGGGTTCATGACCGGGGGGAGCTATTAAATCCCAATTTTTCCCTTCTACCTGTGTGAGTCCGGCGGGTAAGGCAACCGTAGACATTTGGTAACCCTACCTCTGAGCCATGTGGGCCATGTGGTAACCCCACCTCTGAGCTGACGGGTTGTGATGGATGCCGGGGGGGATTGTTGGGTCCAACGTTACTTCACTTGATCCATGGCGCTCTGCTACTTGTTTAAGAAATTAAGTAGCACCTTTTTTAATAGTCCGGGCTTTTGGAACAATTGGGTATGTGCTTGATCCTACAGGATCCTTGCTATATCTTTCTGCTAGTAGACCAGACATAATGTTTTCAACATGTGTGTGTGATAGATTTCAAGTGAACTCTAAGGAATCTCACTATGCTGTTGCAAAGCGGATTTTGAGAAACCTTAAAGGTAGTCCAAATCTTGCCTTATGGTACCCAAGAAGTAATGATAGCGAACTGATAGTTTTTTCAGGTGCAAATTTTATAGGAAGCAAAGATGACAGGAAAAGCACTTCCGAGACTTATCAATTCCTAGGAAGAAGACTCATTTCATGGAGCAGCAAGAAGAAAAATTGTGTCGCAATTTCAACGGCCGAGTCAGAATATATTTCTGCTAGCAGTTGTTACACACAATTACTGCGGATCAAAAATCAAATTGAAGACTACAATATGAAGTTCAAGAACATTCCGATTTTTTGCGACTCCTCCAGTGCAATTTCAATAGCCAATAACCCAGTCTCTCACAGCCAGACAAAGCACATAGAGCTGCGGTACCATTTTATTAGGGATCATGTGGATCGTGGAGATATCAATCTCCGATATGTTCCAACTGACAGGCAGGTTGCAGACATCTTCACGAAGCCACTAGACGAGGCCAAGTTCTCGTTCTTCAAAACAGAACCTTGCATGCTCAACAAAGAATGCTGAAGAAAAGTGCCACACAACAAAGTTCAGAATCGGGTTACTTCTCCAAAATCAAGATGACTTATAACTCTGTTTCATAATTTTTGCGACTACCGTTGATTGACATGGAAGGTGATCTAATAAGCTCAGACTATGAAAGGTCTTATGGATTTTGTGGACTTCCCGACTCTACCGTTACAATCCTTCGACAGCATATGAATGAAAAAAGTAAATTACTGGCAAATATCCTCGGAAAAGTCTTCCTATGCCGGCCAGTTCTATCAGCTACATCACCATAGAGTTCTTCGATATGATGACTGTTGTAATATGCAGAAAGAAATTTCAATGGGGCATGATGATTTTTGATAAAATCAAGGCAAGTATCAAGAACCCCAATTATGGCAGAATTTTATCTCTTTATTTGAATTAGATGAAGCCAGATGTGTTTTCCATGGCTAAGGGCATGACCCTTCACCACATGAAGAAAATCTCAATCACCTCCATCCAATGATTGGAGATCAAGCTTCAAAAATCTGACCAAGCACCAAGAACAGATGAAGATGAAGTCAAGACTCCATCTCCACCCTCTTATCAAATTATTAATTCAGTTATTGAGGGGGAGCCTGCTCCATCCACGCTAGTACATCCTACTCAAAGTTCAACTCCAGCCACAGTCCATACAGAAATTCCAGCCCAAGTCACCACTTCACCTGCTGCTGTAAATATAGTTCTAGAAGAAGATTCAGCCTCATCTACTACAACCAGAGACACCTATATCACAGAGACAAGTCATTCTGCTCTTCCTTTAGATGTTACTCCACCTTTTGCTAAATCTTTAGAAGTGTCTGCTCTTGCTGAAGGACTGATTACTGATGATCAAGTACATGAACAAGTGATATAT
The DNA here is from genome assembly GCA_039583875.1 of Platanthera guangdongensis. NCBI lineage: Eukaryota > Viridiplantae > Streptophyta > Magnoliopsida > Asparagales > Orchidaceae > Platanthera > Platanthera guangdongensis. The sequence continues at coordinate 69,139,090 of CM077158.1, forward strand.
CTAGAAGAGGACATCAACATGATGATAGAGGAACCCAACTCTAAAGGACCTCTATCTCCTCTGCCTGAAGACCAACAATCTCAGCAAGATGATTCCTCTCAACCAGAACCATCCTAACCAGACCATTCTCCTGAACTAGAATATTCTCACCCCCAATCTCATATTGAGGATGTAAAAAAATGAAGAAATAATTTTTTATTTCTGATAATAAAGAAGTATCTCCTGAAGAAGTTGAACCAGAGAAGCCTAGACTTCTCCATCCCTACTATTATTGGTATGGAAGGAGATGTCATGATTCACACCATCAGAGGCCAGAGCTCAGTAATTATTGAAGAAATGGTTTCCTGGACTGCTCCTATCCTACCTCCTCCACCTCCTCCAGCTGAAGCAAATACTACAAATAACCACTTGGGTAAGATTGAGTTATGCTAGCACGACAAAGAACATATTTTGACAACTCTCTTAAAGTTGTCACTGATAAAATGACTGCTCTAGAAAAGGAGATGAGCAGAGGCTTTGTTGAAATACATCATAATACTAATTCTCTCAAACACCTGTTGTAAATAGGTGGGAAAGCCTTAGACTATACAATCACTATTATTGGTCATGTAATGGACCAATAAGTCACCCTGGTAAATAATCAAATTCAATTGGAAAAGAATGTTGAAAGTCACAACTTCAAAACATGTGAAGAAGTTGGAATGTTCAAAGAGGATGCTATAAGTACCCTATCTGTAGAAGTCAGAAAGGGGGAGGATAAAGTTAAAAAAATACATAGAGAATCACGTACAAATAATGAAAGATAAATGAGATGATCAAATGAAAGAAATTCAAGCAACAGTGCTAAAGGAAGTTAAGAGCACAAAGATTTAAACATATGATACTGTAGTATGGATGCACAATCAGATTTTCCCTGACTTCTCAATTAATCCCTCTGCACCCCCCCTTCTGCCAGCCTGGATGTAAATAGACCTACATTCTCTCCAGGCCCTGAACATTTTGAAGCTCCAACTCCTGACACATATGATCAAGTATGGGATTCTGAACAAGCTAATGTGCCTTCTCAAGTACCTCTTGAGATACAAAAATCTAAAAGAAGAAAGTATGGTGATGGTGCCTTTGCTAGCAGGTCCACTCCCATGTCATAGCATGCTGAAAGAGAATTTGCTGAGGTCTGGAGCACTACATCAAAATCCATTATTCTTGAAACTTTAAGACTTGTTATAGAATTCAGTGGACACAAGGATGATTACTACTCTCATACTGAATGGATGCAATATGAAAAATCCATGACTCTCAGAAGACTACATGATAGAAAGTATAGTCGAGATGATCCAACTGCTCCTCCTAGACCAGCCAAGTATTTTCCAAAGCCAACCATGTATTTCTAAAGACAAGAAGACAAACTTCAGAAGCAGCAACAACAACAGAGCAAGAAGGGATAAAAGACGATTACAGTCTTATTTATGAGAATTTTTTGTGGAATAGACTTTTCCTGGATAATTTTAATATATATATACATCTTTAAATTTTCATGATATATATCTTTTATTGCAAAGCATTTCTTCCACTTTTATGTTTATTGGTTTATTTATTTATTTATCTTGATATAATTCACCTTTGTGTAGAGGGTTTTGACTTCTACAAATAGGTGGAGAATGTTGGGTATTGTATCCAAAATAACTCAGATTTGTATGAAGTCACCATTGAACTAAGATGAATTATGTTTGTATTTGATATCTTTTCAAGTTGAGTGCTTGCAGGTTATAATTGGCAAGTGTGGACTTATGTTAGCTTACAATGGGTCACCAAACACAGGACCATACAGTGTAATCCCACATTGTGTGATCCATGGTGTTGACTCATGTGTAACGTCTCTATTGGGACACACTTCATTTTTAAGTACTAAAACTCTGGGAGAAAAGCTGGTTGTTGGATTTCTTGAAGAAAATCATTTTTCAGGATAATAGAAAATTTCTAAGTGTTTTTCTCGAGTAGGACTTATTGTACTAGAGTAGAATTATTTTTAGTACTCGAGTAAGATCAGTCATGTATTCGAGTAGCAGAAGTTGTTCTCGATAAATCCCAGTGCAGTTCTCAAGAAAGCCATGCATACTCGAGTAGATCATAACTCTTCTTATCGAGTTACTTTTATATAGGCTCTAAAATTTCTCTAAGACTTTTTCTCGAGAAGCTGACGACTTTTCCCGAGAAGACCAGAATATTTTCTCGAGAACCAGATGTTTTTTCTCGAGACCCAGAATTCATCTCTCGAGAACCAGAGATTTTTTCTCGAGATGCATTATCGTTCTCGAGTAACAGGTCTATCATTTCTCGAGATACCATAATTCCACATCTACATTTTTCTGAAGTATTTTTCTCGAGAACTTCATACCTCTTCTCGAGAAACAGAAATTTCTTCTCGAGAACACTTACCGCTCTTGAGAAATGAAGTTCAGTTTTCTGATTTTTCCTAAGTTTTGATGGACTTATTTTCAAATTTCGCTAACTCTTGATTGGTCCACATGGATCTCATTTAATATAATTTAGACTGTTAAGAATGGTCTATAAGAGGTCTTGTCAGAATTGACAAACCGTTCGAAGAATTTTCAAGGTTCTGAATCATTCTAAAATTTCTAAATCGAGAAGTGTCGTCGCCGCTCTGTTCTTCATCATCGATCTTCCCTAAATCCAAAGATTTAGACAAGAAGGAGTGCACCGATCCAGATTTTCGACATCACCAAATCTTCTCCTTGATTGTGGTGAACCTAGGTTCTCAGATCCAAGGATTCTAAGATTTCTTCCTCAACCTTTCTGATAAGGGCTTTTCAGTTTTTTAAGTAGGAAGAAGTCGAGTTTCAACCAGATCTGTGAAGATAAGGCAATGTATTTCTGATTGTAAATTCATTAAATTTTTGTAGGAGTTTTACTCCGAGTTGTTGGAGTAATTCTCCGAGTTGTTGTAGGAATGGTTTTTGTTCTGAGTTGTAGAAACTTTGTTCTGAGTTGTAGGATTGTTTTCAATCTAACGGAGTAGTCGAGTCTAGTGTGTTACTAGATCGGTGAGGTGGAAAGTGCATGTACCCAAGGTTGGGGAACTACTATAATTCTTGGTGTCGTCTGTGGTTGCTTGCTTAAATTCTGTGCATCGCTCGTACAAATTTTTATTCTGCAAAAAGATGCAGAACTCACCTATCCACCCCCTCTAGGTGATTTAGGTAGACAACTTAAACATTTTCAAGTCCTTCTTACCTTGAACTCTCCTCAGATCCTTCTCCAGAGATCGGGCCGTATTGACCAGGGTCAGAAAGCCCTACGAAATTTGGACCTAAGAGTAGCAACCTCAGATTGTCACGCAGTCCTTTATAGAATTAGTTGGTATTCCGCTCCTCATCAGTAAAAGTGGAGCAAGCATAACGTCCTAATCTCGTGAACTCATGAAGGTAGTCATCCATGCTACTGTCACCTTGAGTCAGTCTTTGGAACTGATTTTCCATTACTAATTTTTGCGCATTGGAGATGAAACATGATAGAAATAGTCTCGAGAAGTCCTCCATCGATACGTTGGTGAGTTGTCTCCCGGCCCAAAGATGTAGCTCTAACTCATCCCACCACAGCCTTGCCTCATTGTCTAGGAGTAAAGTGGATATTGTAGCCTTCTACCACTCCTCAGTCTTTGTAGCTGTCATGACTCTCTTTACCCTAGAAAGCCAGTCCTCAGCCTGAGTTGGGGTTCCAGTCCCCGGGAACACTGGGGGATTAAAGCCCATCATGTGCCTTAACTGCTTCCCACAGGCTCCGCCACTACCTGATCTGCCACTATGGGCTTTGCTACGCCAAGCGACACTTGACCTTACCTAGGAGCAGGAGGCTGCATTTGCCTCCCTAGTTGGGCATTGATTATAGCAAACACTGCTTCCGCTACAATTCATATGGTTTCTGTAGAAGGAGGGGTTGCAGGCACGTCATTATGTGCACTACTCTCTGTGGAGTGATGTTGTTGCGACTGCCCCGCACCGCTCCTGGTCACCTATAGTTGTAAAAACACTTGATTAGGAGATAAATAGATTGCAAAAATGCAATCATTGGAATACACAGGTTCCTCAAACATGTGTATTTTCATTCCTAGGTGGACATTCATGGGTTCTTTTATATTATAACGGCAATGCACATACCAGTGCTCACAACCGCTTAAAATATTTGTCTATGAATTTGAATAAGGAAGACTGATACTAGAGTCTGATACTAACTTGTAACACCCTCATTCATCACATAGCATATAATAGAAGGTCTGGCCTGGGCTTGACGCCATATACTACGGACAGACCAAGGAGTAACTAAATTGAATCCAAAATCTAATATTTAGCATCCTAATACAGAGTGCATTCTAGTGGAAGTAATTTAAAGGTTGTAAATAGAACCCAACAATAGCATGAATGTCGACTTCCATAACTAGGCATGTAAACCAAATACACAAATAACGTCTTGGCCTCAAGGCCTTACAAGTTCAACTTTAATTTAAAATGTGTTACATACTTCGGCACACAGGTCGGCCACACAAGAATAATAAAATAACACATGTATTTGCTTTGGCCTTCGAGGGCCAGCATAACATTTCTGGGCTCCAGCCCGCTACTTTCCTCTTAGCTCAGCAGCACTTATACACAACATTCCACCACACGGTAGCAAACAAAAGCAACAGTCAAAATTACCTGACCAAATTATAACGACCCCACCCCTCACAAGGGGTGGCTGTACTCCTTCCCTGCATGCATTAGTGTAACCACAACATGGAAATAAGAACGTGAAACTTAAGCACCATTATCCCCAGACGTTGGCACAAACTCCCAATGCCCCGTGCTCTCTGGCACACTTTTGGTGCACAAGACCTCAAGGGTCTCACCACCATTCTTTGACGATCATCAACGGTTGGGATTTTAGTCTCACAAGGGCCAAGGCCAGATACATTACCCCAGTGCTACGACAAGTCATGTGATTTACACATTGACCGCTCCAAGTCGACCGGCATAGGGGAGTGTACGGTTCATCCATATCCCGTGCTCAAATTATCCGAATCGTAGGCCTGACGCGGGTCAGCATCCCCTTTTCCCTTTTTTGCATGATCCCTAACTCTATAAGGATCTTAAGATAGCATTCATGCATAATAAAGTTGAGCAATTTAAGATCACTCTCAAACAAAAGATAGCCCGCAAGTCTCCCAGTGACAGGCTTTGCAAACAAACATAGCTTACAGGAAGATATCGCTGGCGGTAGCACTACTACCGTTTTGTAGGGGACAGACTATCAGTTCTTCCCCTTTTTCGGGTGTTTTCCCGGAGACTTACCCCCCAGTACTCTCAACGCAATCATCTACACACCCCGCGACTTTCGAAATCTGCACGATAACCGCGAAGTCTTATCTGGTATTCAAAACTTAAAAACATCACCAATCCAGACCAACCTGTCCGGATGAGCTTCACACAACATGCCTATTTCGTACTTCGATTCCGGATCTAAATGCAAATTAATAGGTATACATGGATCTATCCGTCGGGAGAACCACATCCACGTGTTCATGGAGTGTCTGCCCTCCAATGCCAAAAGAAAGGACTTCACATGTCCAAGTAAGAGGATCGTTACTCTTGATGTACGCTTTGACGCCATGGAAGAAATCTAGTCAGTTGGAAATGACCTCTCCGACTTTGCCTCCACAAATCTAAAGTCATCTTGCAAACTAGAGACCTGAAACACAAACGGTGGCAAGATCTCCCTTCTTATGGCATTGCTACTCTTCCCACAAAAAACCCGGCCAAACTTTCCAACTCCAAAATAATGAGGAGAAAACAGCCGAACTAGGCATATATACCGAGATACTACCGCAAGGTAACTATCTACCTCCGTGCGGTAATGCCTCGTTTTGTGTGAAACCGCCCAGGCCCTCTAATCACAGGTCAACAGGTGGCAACGTTGTTATAGTTACACTATCGCCACGTGATATGAAGCTAATGTTGTGCGATAGCCGATGTCGGTTATGACGTGACACTCGCTACTATCGCCATGTCAAATCATCTACCGTCGCACGGTAGGATCCCGAGAGCCTCTTCAATTAAATTAGCCCCATTATTTCCAGTGGTATAACTATCATCGGGCGATAGCTTCCTGATAGCTTTGCCAGTTTAATTCCCCAGCTACCGCCGCGCAGTAATAACTTTTCGCCATGCAGTAAGTCCAGCGTTGAGTTGACTCAATTCTCTCATTGCTCTCAACACTATCGACGTTAACCCTGTAGCTAATGATGTGCGGTAACTATCTACCGCTAGGCGATATCCTCCATTGAACCATTTCCTGCCTTAAGAAATTTGGGGTGTTACACTCTATCAACACAAGACGTGATCAAATACAACTTGGAATTTGATATTCTCAAACACAGGGAATGTGAAACATTGGTTACAACAGATGCCTCGGGATTTGGACTAGTCCCATAATCTAATTCATAAGATGAGCTCGATAGAGAGTGTACCTTTACTGGAGCAGGCTGATCTTGGCTACAGTCTTCATCACACATGGCCATCAGCCCATAACAACTGAAGGCATCTTCATCTTCATCATCCACCTCTGAGTCACTATCTGAATATGATAGAGGTGCCCTGATCCCTATCCTGGCAGCAGGATATTCTTCTGCTTCAGCTTCAACAGCTTCTTCTTTAGCAGCAACGAGCCCTATATAGGCTTTTTCTTCTTCAGATTTAGAAGATGTTGAGTCAGATTCACTCCAGCTCTTCTCCTTATTTTCCAAGAATAACATTTCCTCCTTGCCCTTGTGCTGGTGGACCTTTTCTCACCTGCCTCTTTTCTCTTCACTAGGCAGTCAACTATAATATGCCCTGGCATACAACAACAATAGCAGACAACTTTAGAGGAAATATGTTTACTAGGTTTTGAGTCATATCTGTCTCATTTGGAGTGGATCTTCCTATGATGAGAGGAGGAAGGTCTACTCCTACACTGCTTCCTCTTCATCAGTTTTTATACTGCCTGGATAAGGCAATAAATGCTTCATCAGAGCTGCTGCAATCTGATGAAGTTGGCCCTGTACTATCTGAATCAGCATGCCTAATTGGAGGAGAGGGAATCCTCTCCTTACTCTTCCTTGTGTTGTCTGCTCTGAAGGCTAAAGACTTTTCTTGGCCTGGGATTTGCTAATGGTCTCCTCCTCTTTCCTGGCAGCCAGCTGCATCTCATAAGAGAGCAGCTTTCCAAATAGAGTATGAGGATGAGTATCAACTAGCTTGGCCGCCTCTCTGATGACACAGATCTTGGTGTCTCAGTCTCTAGTGAGAGACCTTAGGAACTTATCATTAAGCTCATATTGACTGAAGACCCTCCCATAGGTCCTCAGCTCGTTTACTATCCTTAAGAATATTTCATAGCAATCAGCTATGCTCTCTCCCTTGTACTGCTTGAAAGCCTCATACTCCTGGTTGAGCATGGACTTCTAGTCATCTCTGACCTCTTCAGTTCCCTCCATGTAGACCACCAAAGTGTCACACTTCTCCTTGGAGGTCTGGTAGTGAACCAGATTTTGAAAGGATTAGTGATCAAGAGCACTAACAATGATGTTCTGTGCCCTCTTATCCATGGTTGCCAAGATGACCTCATCCTTAGTCATCTCTGAATATTTCTTTGGTGTCTAGACTATTGCATCCAGAACTGAGACCTTCATTGGGATGAAAGTCCATCCTTGACAATAATAAAGATCCTTGGGTCAGATGCTTCCATGAATAGTCTGACCCTCTTCTTCCTGAATCCAAAACTCTCCTTCCTGCAGATATGAAGTTTCATGGAACCCAGCTCCTTATGGTTCTCTCCTAAACCCATAAGTATTGTACTTATAGCTACCCTTGGAGATCACTCAGACTGTTAAGTCCTTTCTGAGTAACCTCCCTCTGATACCACTTGAAAATCTTTAGTTTTCAAGGGCAGCTAAACACGTAGAAGGGGTGGGGGGGGGGGTGAATAGGTTTTTGTTCTCTTTTGAGATTTCCTTCTTTTATATGAGTTGTGAGTTAGTTACTTTTAGCTTTCAAGGCACACCATAAAAGCACACATAAGGTTTATAATGGTTCCCTAGATTATGGGTACGTCCACTTTCCCTCCCACCTCTCTAACAGTGTGTTAGATAAGGCAATTCTCCAAATCTCGACTCCTTAAAGCTTTCAACACAGATACCTCAGGATCTCTCAGTCTCCTCCAAGACTTACCACACAGGCACAAGGTCATACCTCAAAGCAAACTGCTCCTAAAACTCAATTATCAGTAGATCACCTACCTCAGGCACACAAGATGCCCTATACTCAGGCAAGGAGGATAACCCTACCTCAGAGAGAATGACTCTCCGGCAGCTCAGGCACAATGGCCTTACCACAGATCCAAATCTGGATCCTACCTCAGACTCAAAGGTCCTACACTCAGAGAGAATGACTCTCCTACCACTGGAAAATTGCCCTACCTCAGATCCAAAACTAGATCCTACCTCAGATCAATAACTGATCCTACACTCAGCCTTTATAACACAGGCTTACACTAAGATCCAAAAGGATCCTGATCTGCATTTACCTCAGCCCTACCTTCTTCTCAGCAATAAGAAAAGTAATCTTCAACAAACTGCGGCTTGTGCTAGAAGTAACTCAGAAATAAGTTTCTGATCTTGCTGTTGCTTTGCTCTTCAATCAGCTAACCTGGAATGTAGAAACCAGATGGCTCTACTCCTTCTTTATCAGAACACTATCTGAACTTGCTGTAGCAGAAGAAATTTGCTACAATTAACTTGCTAGAACTTTTAGAACAACAGGTTGAACCTTTTGGATTCATGCTCGACAACAATGGCGAGGAAGAAGAAGTTCAGCCGCCTCTTTTCAAAATGAATTAAACACTAAAATTTAAGTTCTCAGCTTCCGATCTTGTCCCTTTTATCTTCCACCGATTAACGGCTCATTGAAGCAGTGGGTACCACCTGTAGTTGTTGGCTACAACTTTCTTTGATAGAAGTAGATGTACAATAGGCTTCTAATGCCATTTGTCGTGTTCTGTAGCTTTCCCGTAATGAATTTGAACTCTGTTGACTTTTGCTGATGTCAGCATCTATGGACTTAGCCAATTTTTTAGATTCAATCCATGCGTTGAGTGTGTTGAGTGAATGTCCTTCACTCAACGAATTTGGACTTAACCAATTTCTCTACACCATCAGGCATTGAGTGTGTTGAGTGAACTGGCTTCACTCAATGAATCTGGAATTAGCCAAATTCTATATCACTATCAAGCATTGAGTGAGTTGAGTGAACCTTCATCACTCAATGCCTTTGGACTTGGCCAAATTCTTCTGTGTGTCTTCATGCTGAGGCGTTGAGTGAACTTGCTTCACTCAATGCTTTTGTACTTAGCCGCAACTTTCTGCATCTGCTAGGCTTTGAGAGCGTTGAGTGCGTTGAGTGAGCTGTCCTCACTCAATGCATCTGGACTTAGACAGATTTTTCTGTCGATCTTTCCTTGAGCTTTGAAATCACAAGATGCTTTCTTCTCTGGTGTTCATTGAGTTGTATTCACTCGATGATTCTGGACTTAGCCAGAATTCTTGATAGAATCTTCAACTGCTTGAGCTTGACTCAATGCTTCTTTCATTAGGCATTAAGTGAGCTGCCCTCACTCAATGATTCTGGACATAGTCTATTCTCCAGCTTGCCAATGTTAAGGCTTTGACAGACTCAGCTATATTCTACGCCTCTTGTTATATGGCGTTGAGTGAACTGCCTTCACTCAACGCATGTGGACTTAGCCGCATTTCTATCTTTCAAACTATCGGGCTTTGACTGTCTACACCTTACTTAGGGCTTTTTGGCATCTAGCGTTGAGTGAACTGGCTTTACTCAATGCCCGTTGACATAGGTGATTTTCAGCCTTTCCAACATCCTTCCTTAGCATCTGGCATAGAGCGCACTAGCTTCACTCAGTGCTTATGCACTTAGGCAGATTTCTATCTCTCCACTTCTCTAACTTGTGACCACTGTCACAACCACTTCGAATACCTGTCTAATTAATATGACAAGGACCAACCTGCATGCAAGAATTTGAACATACATCAAATACAACTATATGTATACCATTGACTTGTTTGACTTCTACAAATCTGGAACATTGTGAGCAATGAACCCAACACTTGAAACACGCAGAGTCCAAGTACCACACATTCTCCTTGTTGATGGTTTACTAAATCCTCGGTAACGGTGCCAAAAACTTGAGGGTTAACAAAGTCCCTAGCAACGGCGCCAAAAACTTGAGGGTTAACCAAGTCCCCGACAACGGTGCCAAAAACTTGATGGTTCACCAAGTCCCCAGCAACGGCGCCAAAAACTTGATGGATTACCAAGTACCAGGCAATGGCGCCAAAAACTTGATGGTTAAAACTCGCGGCGCACCGTGAGTTTGTTTTTGGAAAAGCAGTTGATTTTGTTTTGGAAGGATGGGGCGCGCAAAATTATTGTCTATAAAAAAGTTGAAACCGAGTTTTAATGAGAGCAGGCAATTGCACCTATCACGTGTAATAAATGATATTTCGGTAAGGAATATCGGGGTCATATTTATCTTGAGGATGAGTTGATTATTTCTACTCTTCCCTGGAGGGAACTATTATTCCACCGAAAATAACATGTCGGGTTATTATTTATATATATATAAATAGAAAATAAAAGCAGAAAGAGCCGATGAAGAAATAGTGCAATGGTGCCAAATCAAATTTGAAATAAAATAACTTTTAATAAATAGAGATCCTAAATTTCAAATTAATTAAGGCACAGACTTGGCCGTGGAGGTTCCACAAACATGAGCTCACATATCTCTAGGACTTTCGCATACCTGAACATTAAGAATATTCGACCGGGCTCTCGTCCGATGAAGGATTCCTCATAATGCCCGTATTACGCTAAGAACCCTGCTATTGGGTGGGGAACCCAATCCGGTAGAATTCTGCGCCTCCTCTCTCAAGGGTTAGTGCGAAACTCCCTTTACCAAGGGGTGATCGGTCCATACGCACGACATCGCGGCTAGCTAGCGTATGGACTACCGAAATGGAGCCCACACATCGATATATGGTTCTACATGTCCTAAACCCAGAGTAAACCCTAAGTAATTTAATTAACGAGAAAAAGAAGACCTTTAATTATTTAAAGCGATTTTATCTGTCCCAATGCTATTCGATACTAAGGGCTAAGAGCGGTTAGCCACTCATCGGAATGGGGATGTCTTATAAAAATAAATGCAAATTGAAAGTGCAAGTCCTACTCAAACGAGTAAGCGGAAAAAGAAAGCAATAAATGAAAGCAGTAAAATAAAGCAGTAAAGAAAGCTGTAAAATGAAAGTCCTACTCAAACGAGTAGGTCGGAAATGAAAGCAGTAAAAGTGTGAGTCCTACTCAAACGAGTAGGCGGGAAATGACAAGTCCTACTCAAACGAGTAGGCGAGAAATGAAAGCGATAAAATGACGAGTCCTACTCAAACGAGAAGGCGGGAAATGAAAGCATTAAAATAGCAAGTCCTACTCAAACGAGTAGGTGGGAAATGACAAGTCCTACTCAAACGAGTAGGCGGGAAATGGAAGCATTAAAATTGCAAGTCCTACTCTAACGAGTAGGCAAGAAATGACAAGTCATACTCAAACGAGTAGGCGGGAAATGAAAGCGATAAAATGACGAGTCCTACTCAAACGAGTCGACAAAAAATGAAAGCGATAAAAGTGCAAATCCTACTGAAACGAGTAGGCGGGAAATGACAAGTCCTACTCAAACGAGTAGGTGAGAAATGAATGCGAGTCCTACTTGAATGAGTAGCAGGAAAAAGATGCACACATGCACCCACTCTACTTGAATGAACGAAAGAAATAAAATCTAACTCATACACTCACACACACAATCGAAAAAAGATAAAAACAAAGCTATCTAAAAATTAAAATGATTACAAATCTACTCTTAGAATATGACAGAAATGCAAAAAAAGAGAAAATAAAAATTAAAAGAACAAAAGTTTTGAAAATTAAAATTAAAATCAAAGGGTTGCAAAAATTTAAACAAGTAGATTTCCATTCTTATAATTTTATAAAGGAGCTAAAAAAGTGGGAATAAAGCAGAAAAAGAACAAAAAGTTTTACAATATAAAAAAAACTAAGTTAAAGAAAAATCAAAATCACTTTTAAGACATCTTTATAAACTCATAAAATGAAATAAAAAGCATGAAAAAGCTAAACTACGAAAACTATGCAAACATATAACTCAACCCATACACACATACACACATAGAAAAATAAAGAAAAACAAGATAAAACAAATAAAAATAAGATTGCTTAAGGAGGGGCACTCGAATGAATTCCAATACCATATATGGAGAAGAAAAACACATATTTTATTAAGGCAAAAAAGAGATTACAAAGCTAAACAAAAAAGAGTGGGGGCGAAATTTCCCTTACATAACATGGAATAACACATAGCAGCCCAACCCTTAAGCAGAATGGTTCAAAAAACAGAACCCTTAGACCTTACGGAGAAGTTCTATTTATAAGCAAAATATTCGGATTACACGCCCTAGGTCACGGGCGTGTAATGGGGGCATGTAGCTACTGTTGCTGAAGTGATGCAGAACATTTATTACTGGTTTGACTTTGGGGTTGTACACGTGGAAGTCACGGACATGACCCTGAGGACACGGACGTGTAGGGTGGCATGTCCATAAGGTTTATTTGGGGAAGGCGTCATGTCATTTCATCGCCGACGCTATCTTGTCTGGGATAGGTGGATTGGTCTGGGCTTGTCGCTGACTTGGCACGGGCATGTCCGTGAGTTCGACGAACTTCGAACGCTGAACGTCAAGATGGAAGCGTTGAATGGCGATGGCGTTGAGTAGCGATGGCATTAAGTAGCGATGGCGTCGAGTGGTTGGCTGGCGTCGAGTGGTTGGATGTAGTCAAGTGGTGATGGCGTCGAGTGGCGATGGCGTGTCACGGGCGTGTCACGGGCATGTCGAATCGGGGCATGGGCATGTTGGCTAGTTCGACGAATGTTGAACGCCGATCATCGAGTTGGCAGTAACCTTCTGTTGGGATCAAGTAACACGCCCAGGTCACGGGCGTAACCGTGAAGTACACAGGCGTGTACTTTGGAGTTTTTTGACTTTTCCTGAAAAAATTAAAAAAACAAATTTAAAGCTAAGTTAGAATAATATTTACAAAAAACAAACATTTTATTGAAGAAAATTAACTAAAAATAACGAAAATAAATTAAAATGACTTAAATAACATAGGTAAAAATAAGTATATTTACAACTTATCACTTGTCCTTAGACTACCATCACACCTAAAAAGAAGACGAGGGTAAAGATTTGGTTACCCAAGTTGTTCCACCCATACGATAGGTAGAAGACTTTGGTAGCCAGACTTGCATAGCTGTCTTGTTACCTTTCCTCAGACACAACCCAGATGTGTGAACAAACCTCTGACAGTTTGCACACAAAGTATAGGTAGTTGATGCTTCCTTTATCATGTTCTTAGAGCTTGTGCTTGAGGATGGGGATAGCCTTCCATAATTATTGAACTTATTGTGTGAATCTTTATAGTTCGTTCTACACTTAGCTTGACTTTGATTGTCGCTCGGTGGTAGCGTTGGACTTACATATCCTAGTCCAAATTTTCTAGATCCATGACACTGTGCACCCGACAACATGTTTCGAGATTTTTGTCCTATTCCAAATCTCTAGATAGCACGGTTAAGATCATGGATCCTCGCCTGAGTCACAGTACTTCCACTGGTGTGACGATTGTCCTGTGAGCTAGAGGCTCGGGTTGGAAACAAATTGCATGTGCACAAAACCTATTAGTGGCTTGTTTTAGCTCTTCGATCGTTGCCATCGAGTGAAGACACTCAAGGCACTCGATCTTCTCTTTGCCACATTTTATTAATTCACCTTTTAAATTTTCTAAGTCCTTTTTAATTCTCTTGTTTTTATTTCTAATGGACTTATTATCAAGTATAACACTATCTAACTTATCACATAAGTGTTCGTAAATCTCAAGAAGTTCACTATAAGAAGGTTGAGTTACCTCAGTGTTTCTCTAGACAACGGACTCATCTTCAGATTCATCTTGATTTCTTCCCATGAGGCATAGATTTGCCTCGTCTTCACTACTCGAGTCTGAGGTGCTTGATTCGTCAGATCCACCCTCGTCCCAAATCACTGCCTTTAGCACCTTTTTCTCTACTTTGTGCCATCTTTGCTTCTCCTTTTCCTCCTTCTGGAGTCTTGGACATTCCTTCTTTATATGCCCAGGCTTGTGACAGTGATAGCACTCAGGTAGGGTCTTCTCATCATCGCTCTCCATCTCCTTTGATGGTTTGTTCCACCTCATGCCTTATTCAACACCTTTCTTCAGAAATTTCTTAAATTATCCCTGCCTCGTGGGATTCTTCATGAACCTTTTGAACTCTCAGACATAGAGGCTTTCTTCATCATCTTCCTCAGGTTCTTCAGCAACCTTTCTATCTCTTGCTGCCTTCAGTGCCAGCCCCTTCTTCTTTATCTGCCTGTGATAATCCTCAACTTGAATCTTTAATTCAAGTTCATGTATCTTTAAGTTTCCAATGAGGCTCTATATCTCCAGGGTGTTGATATCATGTGATTCAGCAATCGCAGTCACCTTCGAGTTGAAGCGAGGAGAAAAGATCGCAGGATCTTCCTCACTAGATCTCCATTTGAGTAGCTCTTCCTGAGGGATCTTGAGGCATTGATAATCTTGTTGTAGCGTGTATACATGCTATCTACTTCCTCGTCGATCTCCATCCAAAATTGTTCGTATTCAGATTCGAGTCAGAACAGCTTCGACTCCTTCACTTGTGAGGTACCTTCGTTTGTAAGCTCAAGTAAACGTCATATATCATATGCCAATTCACAGTTACAGATTCTATTAAATTTGGTTTTATCTAATGCGCAAAATATCGAGTTCATTGCTTTAGCATTATTCGTACATCTAAGCTTCTCAGAGTCATCCCATTTATCGTGTGGTTTGACTAAGACGGTATCGCCTACAGTGGTGGTGGGTGCATTGCATTTCGTCTCGATCATGACCCACACGTCCATGCTTTGTGTCATCAAAAAGATTTTCATCCGTGTTCTCCAGTGACTATAGTCACTCTCCATGAACAGTGTGGGTCTACTCACACCCTGTCCCTCAGGAAATGTGTGAAATGTGTTGGCCATCTAACTTTAGGTTGTTAAGCCTTTTTGAAGTAACCTTCCTCTGATACCACTTGTTGGATCTAGTGGCTAACCTTAGAGGGGGGTGGGGGTGAATAAGGTTTAACGATATTTACTAGAAATTTGAATTATTTCTAACTACAAAAAACTAGTTCAGGAAGGTACCATGGGGTGTTAGGTAGCTAACACGCGGCGGTACGTTATAGAACTCATTTTTTGGGGCAGATTCCTCATTGAAAATCTATGCACCTTTCATATAATTGTAGGCTAACACACACAACGTAATACGCAGAAAATAAATTTCATTCTAAAGTAAAATCAACAATTATTTTTAGCGATTACAAACCTTGATCTCCATGATGCCGGAGATCAAAGGCGGTGAATAAAAAAATAACTTTTGGTTTTCTATACCGATCCGCTCCACGGACCGGTTGGCTCTCTCCCTTTCCCTCCAGGAAAGGACTTCGAGCCAGCTCTTCACCTCCACGCAAGGAAGGGTCTTAGAGCCCCGTTAGATCACTCGATCTAGACATCCCTTCCTCGGGACAATTTCTCACGGAATCCTACCCTGGATTCCGACGACCATCCACGGTCGATTTCCTTCACCACAAGCAAAATAGAGAAAGAGAGAATATAATAAATGATTAAAGGATTTAAAAAATTAAAATCTCCCACTTGACGATTTCTCTATCGAGCGATCCGTGGCCGGTGCTTGAGATCTTCGTGTGCTTGCAAACGGTCATCTCTTCGTAGTCGATGTAGTTCTTGGCTTGTCGTAGTTCTTCGTGTGCAAATGGGAGGGAGGCGGTCTTCTTTTCCTACGACGAAGATGGCAGAATGGACCACAGAGAGGCTGCCAAACCCTAGGAGTCGTAGATCTAAGTCTCTTTTCATCTTGGTTAGGAAAACAAAAAATGAGGTGCCTTTATATATGTCTTTGTGAAAATAAGCTACCTCCGACGATTAGGTTAGCGCCCTACAGTTGGTTCACACGCTTGATGTTGTCAGCTGTCCTCCAAATTTGGAAAAATGTTCAAAACAAAAATTTTCCTTTTTCTAATACTAGCGCGATGCGGTAGGTAGGTAGCGCCCGGTGGTAGTCCAGTCATTTCGACGCTTTTGTCTCAACAATCGTTGAGTGTGTTACCGCTGCACGGTACCAAGCTTGCGCCCGGCGATAGTCCAGTTATCTCGACGAATCAACCATGAAAGTGCAGGTTAGATCTGAAATACTCTAGATGGGGGGGGGGGTGAATAGAGTATTGTGGTCTCTTAAAAAATTCTTTACAACTTTTGTTGTAAAGCTAGGTGAACAGGTTAGTAAATAAAGAAATAAGCACAGCAACCTAATCAATCACAGAACACAGCCTAGTAAATCACAGAGCACAGCCAAAACAAAAGAAAAAGGGCAACCAGACGACACAAGAAATTTATAGTGGTTCCCCAACTTGGGTACATCCACTCTTCTACCACTCTGGTAGGAATACACTCAGGTTTTTGATCAGGTGTCTGACACCAATGAGCTTTTGTTCAGGTGCTCAAAAACCAAAACCTCAAGTCTTTTGGTAGGAGACTTGCAACCAGAAAAATTTTGAAGGGAATTAAAACCCTGTACAGAGGATGGAAACGGGGTGATGGGGTCTTCTCTTTCTCAATAACAGCTGAGAAGACTTGTGGATTAATTTTAGCAGATTGCTCCCCCTGAGATGTAGAATGGATCAGGAATACTGGAGCACTGCTTCAGGGTGACAGGTCTTCAAAACTTGAGTCCCTGGACCAGAGACTGCTTTAGGAACATCTTCAACAGATAGAGATTTGTTGTCCTTCTGAAGTAGTCATGTAGGGTTGAAGGAAGAAGACTCTTGATAGTGATTGAATTTTCTTCTTCTTCTTCTTGAATATGTTCTCTGGCCAAGGCTGATTGCAGAAAAGAAGTTTAGATTTCTGTAAGATTGTTCTTGAGTACAATGTCTGTCAGTTGTGTCTGATTGCTTGATACTTTCTTTTCTGACTCTTGACTGACTGAAGAACATTCGAAATTTGAAACCTTGAGCAGTAATTGCAGTCAGCCTGGGAAGGAAGCAGCAATCAATGATTTCCCTAACTGTCTTATGGAAAAACGACATGTAATAATCCATGATCAATGCTCGTTCCAACGGTAACATTCCGAGAAGATTGAGCATTAATTACTCAGGATTCATCGCCAAGAAAAGGGACGGAAAACTGGAGAAGACCTAATCTGGAATCGTCGAACGAAGAATAGGGACCGTCGAGCTGAGTTCACAGTTCGTCGAGCTGAGCTGATGAGTTCCTCGACCAGATAATATCACTTAGTATTCAAGGGAAACTTGTCAATTCTGCAACAATCTTCGTCGAACTGATAATCTTCATTCGTCGACCAGAGATCAAGAGTTCGTCGACCAGATAATCATCACTGTCAATCTTTTTTCGTCGAACAGAGATCCAAATTCGTCGACCGAAGAATGATTGTGGACTTACAATCTGAGAAGTCTCTGACTGAGAAGGATTCAAATCGTATACCAGAAATCGTCGAGTAGTGTACTGCATTCGTCGACCTGAGAAGTTGACTTTGTCGACCTGAGAAGTTGTTAACTTGAGGTCCAAGTTCATCGAGCTCAGAATCCCGTTCGTCGACCAAAGCCTTAAGCTAGACTTAGAAAATCTGGAGTTATCCTGACTTTAGCTTGTTGAAGTATCTCAGTCTTCGTCGAATAGAGAACAAAGATCGTCGAGCTCAACACAAGGAAATGTCTCAAGATCGTCGAGCTCAGAACGCCTTTCGTCGACCTAAGTTCGACGAACGTCGAACTCATTTTACTTAGTCTTGAAATCTTCTAAGTCTTGAGTTTCTGATGGTCTTGATGATAGCTGGTCCATCTGATATTGACTCTAAGGACTTGGCCTAGACTCTAGGACACAAATTTGACCCTGACTATACATGTTAGGTCACATCCTAAGCTAGGGAACCTAGCCCAAATTAACTAGGGATCCAACAAACCAGTCTCGATGAATCAGCCAGTCTTAACGATCGTTGAGTGGCTAATGAGGCGTGGTATAATGCAATCATGTAGAGGTAGGAATGGTATCGCCTGGTGATAGGTCAGGCGTCTCCTGGGCTAGCACGGCACGATACAAAGCTATTGCCTGGCGCGGTAAGTTCCCAAGCACTTGGAAAAATAATTCATACTACCACCTCACGGTAACTACTACTGCTCGGAGGTAAGTGAAATAGGAGAGCTTCCCATATCACTTGAACTTGTAAACCTGCACACTCTACCAAATACAAGATATAATCAAATACAACATGGGAATTGATATACTCAAACTGAGGATATATGAACGTCAACTCCAACATCTATTCCTAAGGGAATACAAGGGTAAGATCATACAAGTCCAAATTTATGTACATGACATAATCTTTGGGTCTACTAATGATAACCTTTGCAAGAATTTTGCCAAACTTATGCAACAGAAATTTGAGATGAGTAGTATGAGTGCGCTCAAGTACTTCTTGGGCCTCCATGTAAGACAGTCTGAGGATGGATTATCCATATCTCCATCTAAGTTCATTAGGGAGATAATTAAGAAATTTGGAATGGAGAGTGCCTCCATAATGAAAACTCCCATGGGATTAAATATGTCAATAGACAATGATGAAATAGGAAAACCTATTGACGAAACCATTTATAGAGGCATAGTTGAATCCCTCCTCTATCTTACTGCAAGTAAGCTAGACATCATGTATGCTATATGTGTTGTGCTTGATACCAGTCTTGCCCTAAGGAATCACACTATTCCGCAGCTAAAAGAATTTTGAGATATCTCAAGGGCACACCAGATCTTGGCTTATGGTACCCTAGGAATAGTGATTTTGAGCTAATTGGGGATTCTGATGCAGATTTTGCAGGCTATAGAGAAGACTGGAAAAGAACATCTGGCTCCTATCAATTCTTAGGTGGAAGACTTGTATCTTAGATCGGCAAGAAGAAAGCTAGTGCTGCAATATCAACAGTATAGTCAGAATATATATCAGTAGGAAGTTGATGTGCTCATTTGATGTGGATCCAACACCAGCTCTAGGATTACAATCTAAAGTTAAGTAACACACCATTATATTATGATTCAACAAGTGCAATCTCTATTGCTAGGAATTCTATTTCTCACAGTAGGACTAAGCATATAGAGATTAGCTATCAGTTCATTAGAGAGCATGTGGAAAGTGAAGATATCAATTTTGAATTTGTCCCCAGAGATAAGCAAGTGGCTGACATCTTCACTAAGACACAAGATTAAGAAAAATTCAACACCTTCAAATTTGAATTGGGTATGTTGAATTTAGCATAGCTTCAGTAGATCTCCATATAGTTTGTGTTTGTTGCAGGTATTTTTAATCCCTACAGAATAAATAAAAGAGAAATGGACTAAGTATCTAGGCGTCGAGTGCGCTGAGACAATATCTGGTGTCATGTGTACCGAGTCTAAGTTCTCAAGCGTCGAGTGTGTTGAATGAACTGCAAGTGTCAAGAGTATTGAGAGCGGTGAGTTCACTCAACGCATGCTCCTAGTGAGTCTATTTTACGGCTAAGTATTGTAATCAATCCCAGTCGTTGATCATTTCTTGATCATAAATAGGTATGCACCTCTCCACCTTCTAAAAATAGAATTCACTATAAATAGAAGGCTGTGTGTGTAAAGCAAAATACACTGTTCCTGGCCCTTCTCTTCCCCTTGCGATGAATCGACAAAAGCTTGGAACATCTTCAGCAATTCCCTGAAAAGATGGCATTGAAAGGTTTGGATTTCTTGTTCGGGGGTTTAGAGCTGGTGCGAAATGGATTCAAGGATGCACCTGAAGAAATACAGTTTGTTCTCCACATGCTTGAGGTCGCTGACCTAGAATTTGTTCTATCAGAGCCCAGTGTGCTGTGGAAGCGAGAGGTACTTGATTTATACTCAAATGCTAATGTCGACTCTTCTTCCACTAAACTCAAGACCTACATCAATGGTAATAAGATTAAAATAAGCCCAAGGAGATTGAGTAAGGCACTAAAACTACCCAATTTCACCAAGTCAGATGAAGAAGATGAACTGGATCAGACTGATATTAAATCTGCATTGAAGTCATGTGGACTCTCTAAACACACCACTGAATCAATTCTGAGGAAGGAGTTGAATCTAATGGGCAAATTCCAAGCTGATGTCATTGGAAATGCCCTATTGTACAAGACTGGCTCACATGACAAGATCTCCAAGAGAATGTTTGAGCTAATGGCAAGGATAATCTTATCCAGGAAGACTGAATTGGGTATGATACTATTTCAAAGGATAGTTGATTGTAAAGCATTACCAAACAAGGGAAGGATTCTTTCCTTGTTTCTATTTAAGAGTGTTCCATGGATCCTTAATATAAGGCTAGGAACAAAGATCCATCACATGGGGTGGATGGACTTGAAAATGCTTGACAAATGGGATAGAGTTCTGTTGCCTCATGCTCAGACTGTTGCCAAGAAAAAGAAGAAAATAATTCCAGTTCTAGAGGAAAGTACTAATAGCAGCTCATAAGAATAGGCTAAGGAAAAGCCTCATGATCCTCAACTTTCTTTTTCTAATGAAGAAACCAGGAGAGACACAAGTGCTCAGATATCATTTTCCTCTAAGCCCGCAACAATGATTCAGGTAAGCAGAACTCAGTCTAAAGAACTTGCTGTTGAGGATATAATAAGTAAACCTCAAGTTGAGGTTGCCGAAAAGGTTGCTGAACAAATAGAGAACAAGATTCCTGACGAGATAGTAGAGGAGACTGTCAAAACTCCAGCTCCTATTGAGGAAGAAACTGCTCCCATAGACCAAGTTCGACAAGGTGGATACAACCCTCAAAATTAGGGGGAGAAACTCCTTGAGCAAGTGACGGAAGATGCTCTTGCTGAGGTGGAGTAAATACAGATTCTGCAAGAAGATATTCAGCTTCCTCTTGTGAATGAACAACCTACAGATACCATCACAGTTGATGCCCTGGATGTCCCTGTGGACATGGCAGATCTTGAGGGGGAGATTCAACCTGAACTCCCTATTCAAGGCATAGTTTATAATATAGAATCTTCAGAATCAGATAAGGGAATTCCTGATAATGAAAACATGGAAAATCAACATTCATTAGAGTTTGATGTGGCTGACTCAGCTGCAAGAGAAGATCTCAGGCCAAAACAACAACCAGTCTATGATGAAGGCACATCAAATCAAGCTGATCACATGTCAGGCACGTTCCTAGCCCAACTAAAAGGATTGTTGGATGACTAGAGAAGGCAACTGGAGAATTGTGTTGATGACTCAATCAAGAATCTTAGGAATGAGTTATCAATAGAGATAAAATCCATCAGATTTGAGGTTAATCTGCTGAAGGCCCAGACTGTCAAATTCTTCTTGAGGGCAGCTCCTGCAGTTGACTTTACTCAAAGCAAGTTGGAAGAGATCGGCACTCTTTATAATGAAATTATGGAAAATCAGAATATTCTTTCTGGAAAAATGCTGGTAGTCCACAATACAAAGAAGGATCTGTTGGAAAAGCACAAGAAAATTCTTGAAAGAAGAATGGTTGCATGTGCTGAAGTTCTAAATGATCATCTACTCAAATTCAAGGACCATGTCACCCTTGTATTGACCATCTGGATGGATAATTAACAAAGTCCAGCACCTTCTTGGATCAGAATATCTGTAAAGAGGTCAAAAAGGGGGAGAAGGGTGTGATAACGGGCTATACAAAAATGCAGTTTGGACCATACATGTTAATAGAGGCTCAATGGGTCTCGAACTATTATCTTATGAAAACATTGAAACTACTCATATGCCTGAAAATTTGTATGGTGGTCAGTATATTAATCAGTATGATGGTCTATTATATGATTAGAATGCAGAATAGTATGATATTCAAGTTGATGCTCAATATGACATATAAGATGGTACACAGTGGGCTGATCCTTCTACAGCAGCTGACATTCCTACAATTCCAACATTCAGCCCTATTGTTGACCAAGTAATAAGGGCCAAAGGAAAATCTATTGTTGAGGTTGAGGAATAGGTTAGGATGAGCAAGAATAGATATAGGGAAGAGATGGAAGCAAGGCCTGATTTTGAACAGTGGAGCCTCAATCAAGGACCATGTTGCAGATTTGAGACCGGGCGGTCTGGCGGTCTGAATCTGGCGGGTTATAGTCCGGGCGGTCTGTAAGTTTCTCTCCTATGGTTTGGTTGCTGACCTATTGCTGTTGGTGCTCTGGCGGTTTGTCAATCTGTCCCTGGCGACTTGGAGACCTGGAGACCTGGCGGTCTAGTGTGGCGTCTTGGTGTCTTTCTCTTGTGGTGGCTGGGTGGTTTGCCCATTCATCAAACCGCACGGCTTGGTGACTTGTATTTATGTTAAACCGCTTGTACATGATATTTTTTAGTCCCACATTATTTATTTGTAATCTCTCCCATCTCCTCCATTCTATAAAAGGGAGGCTATACCATGTAATTGATACCTTTTTTGGAATACAAAAATTTATGTTTGTCTAATTTCCGGACTTCCTTTTTCTGTTCGCACATGGTATCAGAGTCTCCGATCTTGTCTGCCTGATTCAGTGCCTTTCTCTGCCCGTGCGACTTGATCTATTTCTTGCCACTTGTTCGCGCGGCCTCTCCACCTTTATCGCTGCTCTTTGTTTGCATGACCTTCTTCTTCTTATTCTTCTTCGCGGACTGTTTTCGCGGCTTCTCGATCTTCTATTCGCGCGGCCTACTCTCTTCCCGTATGATTTCTTCCTTTTCTCTATTGCGGATTTTTCTTCTGTCCGCTGCGATCTCCTTTGTTTGTGCGGCCTTTTATCCGCCCCGACCTCTTTCTTCCCGCACGGCCATTCTCTCTACCCGCACAGCTTCTTCCATGGCCCTTACAAGCTCTTCTACCACCACCGCTACTCCTGTGACAACTCCACCTCCTCCTCCCATTCCTTTCGGGAATCTTGGCACCGTCTCCAAGCATGTTGGTTCCAACTACCCGGACTGGAGCGTCTCCTTCACCGTCCTCCTCCGCTCACAATGCAAATGCCACCACCTTACTGATGACCCTTCTGCCACCCTTTTGCTGAATTTGATGACTGGGATGCTAGCGATGCGCTTGTACGCACTTGGCTTGCTATCAGTCTTTCTGATGAATGTCTTCCTATTATTCGTCATGATGTGACAGTCAAGAAGGCATGGCGTCATCTTGCTGCTCTGTACTCAAAGGGGGCTCAGACGTCCCGCATTTATACTTTATATGCGGAGCTCTTTGCCTGTCTGTCTATGTCTCCTACTGCCACTTATCAGCAAGTTCAAGCTCTTGGGGCTGAGATCCTTCAACATTGCCTCTTCTTTGAATATCTTGTTGAACAACACAAGCACTTTAAAGAACTACTTGTTGTGTGCTACCTCCTCCGGCTTCCTGATTCCTACGACATGATCCGCCAACAAATCTTGGGTGAAGCGGACTCTCCCAACTTGGATACAATGGTCGCAGGCATTGCCACAGTTACTTCTCTTCTTCAGTGTCAGCTTCTGTCTTAACCTCCACCAGAATAGTATTCTCACCAGACTCAACGAAGAGGCTCTGGTAGTCGCAACCATCATTCTGGTGGTCGGAGTTCTTCCCGTTTCCTCAGCTCTCATATGGTCATACCGGGCATCTTGTGGATCGATGCTGGCTAAAACATCCACATCTTCGCCTTTCTGGTGACACTTCCACCTCCTCTTCCAAGCCGTCCGCTTCGGTGGTCACTTCCTTAGGTAGTGCTCATATGGTTACTCATGGTAAATGGCTCATCGACTCTGGTGCAACTAATCATGTGACAGGCAATCCGCAATGTTTTTCGCTCCTTGAAACACATGATCGGTTGCCTCTGGTCCTTTTTGCAGACGGCTCTCCCTCCCCGATTCATGGGACAGGAGTGGTTCATGTCACTCTGTCTCTTTTCTTGTCCGACACTCTCTATGTGCCCCAGTTTCCGTACAATTTGTTGTCAGTTACATCTTTGTGCAAGCAACTTAAATGCTACGTCACATTTACTCCCACTTCTTGCTCTTTTTAGGATCTGAGCTCCCAACGGACGATTGCTACTGGGACTGAGAGCGGAGGCCTCTACTTCCTCGATAATGTTTCTGCTCTCTCTGTCTTCTCCTCCTCTTCTACAGATCTGCTAAAATGGAATCTTCGCCTTGGGCATCCTCCTCTACGGCTTCTTCATCAGCTGCTACCTCACCTCCCTCAGCATAGTTCTCCTCCCAACTGTGATGCCTGTCAGCTTGGCAATCATCACCGTTCCTCCTTCCCGCCAAAGCAAGGTTGTGGTTCTACCCGTTCGTTTGATCTTGTTCACTCTGACATCTGGATCCCTGCTCCTACCCTCACCATTGGTCGAGGTAGCTCTTACTTTGTTACTTTCATTAATGATTTCTCAGGATGTACTTGGGTGTATCTCTTACGAGAACGCTCTGAACTATTTGATGTATGACAATCTTTTTATCATTTAATCAAAAATCAGTTTGATGTTTCTGTTAAAGTATTACGCTCTGATAATGCCAAAGAATACGTTAGTCAAGCTTTTTCCTCATTTTATATGCAACATGAAATTATTCATCAAACAAGTTGCGTCTACATCTCCCAACAAAATGGGGTGGTGGAATGCAAAAACCGTCACCTCCTTGATGTTACTCGCACCCTACTTACGCAAATGCATGTTCCAAGCTCCTAGTGGGGCTATGCTATTCTCATTTCTTGCTACCTCATCAATCGCATTCTATCCACTGTTCTCCGCTGTCAAACACCTTTCTCCATTCTCTATTCAGGAAAGGATCCCTTTCCTCTTCCTCTACGTATCTTTATATGCACGGCCTTTGTGCATGCTCCCTCCGCCACCCGCGATAAATTGTCCCCTCGCTCCACCAAATGTGTCTTTTTGTGCTACTCTATCACTCAGAAAGGCTACTGTTATTTTGACTCCTTCCTTCGCAAACAGTTCATCTCCGCGGACGTTACCTTCTTCGAAAATGCTCCCTATTTCTCTAACGACTCCTCTCCTCTTCATGTGTAATCTAGTCTTCCTCCGCTTCCCTCGATCCCATCCCCTCCTACTGAGGTCTTTCCTCCTCCACCATCTCCATCCTCTCCTCCTCCCTCTCCACCTACGCAATATCCCTCCTCTTCACCGTCGTCACTCTCTCCTCTCGGGCCAGATCTCTCCACCGCGGATGCTTCGGATACTAAGGCACCTGCTGACTTGGACCTCCCCATTTCCCTTCGCAAAGGAGTTCGGGCTTGTACCAAGCATCTGTTTGCTATAGTTGTTTCCTATGATCATCTGACGCCTGCTTGCAGGGACTTTGCGCTGGCTATCTCTTCCACTTCCACCCCCCCGTTCATATCAGGAGGCCCTTGCCATTCCGCATTGGAAGGATGCCATGGATGAAGAGATTGCTACTCTCACTGAACGGGGTACCTGGACCCTGGTTCCTACTACTGTTGGCACAGATGTTGTTGGTTACCGTTGGGTTTTTGTGGTGAATTTCCTCCCCGATGGCAGTGTGAATCGTTATAAGGCTCGGCTTATTACCAAGGGCTTTACCCAGACTTTTGGCGTTGATTACTTTGACACCTTCTCTCCTGTTGCTCGTCTCAGCACTATTCGGGTCCTTCTCTCTGTGGCTGTCAACAGAGATTGTCCCATTTACCAACTCGATGTGAAAAATGCCTTTCTTTATGGGGATCTTCAGGAAGATTTCTACATGTAGTAACCTCCAGGGTATGTTGCTCAGGGGGAGACACAGGTTTGCCGGCTCAAGAAGGCTATCTATGGCCTAAAACAAAGTCCTCGCGCTTGGTTTGACAAGTTTAATGGGATTGTCGCGACTGTTGGTTTTATAAGGAGTTCTGCTGATCACGTATTATTTAGTCGTCAAACTTATCTGGGTCTAGTGGTGCTTGCAGTATATGTGGATCATATTCTTCTCACTGGAGATGACCAAGCTAGGATAATCTTGACAAAGAATCATCTTCGGCAACACCTGGTTACAAAGGATATGGGCTCTCCAAAATACTTTCTGGGGATAGAAATTACTCGGAAGCCCGTTTCTCTTGTCCTCTCCCAATGGAAGTATGCTCTTGACTTGTTAGAAGAGGTAGGGTTGACGGGGGCTAAACCTGCCCGATGTCCCATTGCGATTGGAGAAGATAAAACATAGACAGATGACTCTCCTCTTCTTTCTGATGTTACGAGGTACAGACGTCTGGTTGGTAAACACATATATCTCGCAGTGACCAGACCCGACATTGTCTATGATATTGGCAAGGTTAGACAATTCATGCAAGCTCCCAGGGAGTGTCATCTACAGTCGGCATTGAGGATATTGGAGTATATTAAATCAACTCCCGAGAAAGGGCTTATCTTTCATAAGAATGGCCATTTATGGGTTGAAGCGTACTCTGATTCAAGCTATGCCGATGACAAGGGAGACCGCAAGTCAACTTTAGCTTTTTGCACCTTGGTGGGGGGGGGGGGAACCTTGTGAGCTGGAAAAGCAAGAAAGAGTCGGTAGTCTCCAGGTCCAGTGTAGAAGCAGAATACTAAAGTATGGCATCGACCACGTGTGAGTTGAAGTGGTTACGACCTCTCATGCTTGACTTAGGAGAGGTCTATGACCATCCTCTACCCATGTTTTGTGACAACAAAGCCGTCATATACATCTCTAAAAATCTGGTCTTTCATGAGAGAACCAAGCACATAGAAGTTGACTGTCATTTCATTCGAGAGGAGATTCTGAAGGAACAAATTTGTACTCCGTTCGTCACCTCCAATAAACTGTTGGCTGATATTTTCGCTGAGCCATTATCCGCCTCCTTTCATCATATTTGCGACAAGCTGGGCATGATCGATATATATGCTAAAGCTTGAGGGGGAGTGTTCCAGATTAGAGACCGGGCGATCTGGCGGTCTGACTCTAGCGGGTTACAGTTCGGGCGGTCTGTCGGTTTCTCTCCTGCGGTTTGGTTGCTGACCTGTTGCTATTGGTGATCTGGCGGTTTGTCAATCTGTCCCTGGCGACTTGGACACAGGGCAACCTGGCGGTCTAGTGTGGCGGCTTGGTGTCTTTCTCTTGTGGTGGCCGGGCGGTTTGCCCATTCATTAAACCGCACGGCTTGGCGACTTGTATTTATGTTAAACCGCTTGTACATGATATTTTTTAGTCTCACATTGTTTATTTGTAATCTCTCTCATCTAATCCATTCTATAAAAGGGAGGCTATACTATGTAATTGATACCTTTTTTGGTATACAAAAATTTCTATCTGTCCAATTTCCGGACTTCCTTTTTCTGTTTGCACAGACCATAATTTTGTTTTCCTGGGATCTTGTCAAGAACAAGAATACTGAAAGGGGAAAGCTCTACAGCTCTCTAGAGTAGGCCAAGCTGGATAAAAATGAAAGGGATAGAAGAAAGTTCAGAAAGGACAAGTGGCTAGGCACTTTACCACCAGAGGCTGTGGAGTCTGTCAACTATTTCCCAAAACCTTATAGCTACTTCCAGAGGCAGAAAGAAAAGAAATCAGAAGAGAAAGCAACTAAGAAGCCAAGCAGGGGCATAGTGATAAGAGAACCTGAAAATTAGAAAAGTTTCTTGTCTTTCTTAAGGGGTTGTAGGAAGTGTATTTTATCTTATGCACACTACTAAAACATTATTTTATTAATGAAAATCATATTTTTGGTTGTGTAGACATTTTTGTGCTTTCTTCTGAAATGTTATACTTATGTCTTATATGTAGGTGTATATCATTGTCTAAGATTTTAACTTCTTCAAATAGGAGGAGATTGTTGGGTCCATTGATCACAATGTCCCATATTTGAAGAAGGCCTATAGGACAATGGCATACATATGTTTGTATTTGATGAATAACCTAAGTTCTATGTATGAATGTTGTTACTTGTTACACTGATTAAACAGGTTGTCTAAGTAACTGTGACAGGTGGACACATGGAAGAATGCTGAAAAGAAAGAAATATGTCCTAGTCTATAGGCATTGATTGAAGATATTTCACTCAGCGCCAAATGGCCTTAAGCGTTGAGCAAAGAATAGATTGTCAAAGCCTCAACATTGCCAAGGCAGAAATCTAGTTAAGTCCAAAACCGTTGAGTGAAGGCAGTTCACTCAATGCCCAGAGCCAAAAGCATTTAGTAAAGCTCAAGCAGTCAAAGCCGTTGAAGAATCTGCCTATAATTCTGGCTAAGTCCAAAAGCATCAAGTGAGGATAACTCACTCGATGCCATAAGAGTGGTAGAATTGAGTGGAGCTCATGCAGTCAAAGCCACAGAAGATTTAGACAGAAAATCTGTCTAAATTCATAAGTGTTGGGTGAAGGCAGTTCACTCAACGCCAAATCGACAAAAATTCCACTAAGTACAAAAGCGTTGAGTGAAGGTGATTGATATTTTGCATCAAGTCAAAAACTTGATGCGGGTTAAAACTCCAAAAATTATTAAGATCCCGCGGCACCCCGGGCGGTTTATTTGAGAAAAGAGGAATTGGTTTTGTTTAGAAAACGGGGCGCGCGGATTTATTATTTGGATATAAAACAGGTGGAATCGAGTTTTAACGAGAGGAGGCAAGTGAACCTATCGTGTGTAGTACAGGATATTCCGATGTGGAATATCAAGGTCGTATTATTCTCGTAGTCGGGTTGATTATTTTTACTCTTCCCTGTAGGGGACTATTATTTTACCGATATTATCTTGTTAGGATATTATATATATATATATATATATATATATATATATATATATATATATAAGGCAGAAAATAAAAGCTTTATAAAAGTGGAGCCGATGAAGAGCTTAGCGCAACCGCATCGAATTGAATTAGAAGTAAAATAAACTTTTAATAAAAAGAGATCCAAAGTTTCAAATTAATTAAGGCGGAGACTTGGTCGTGGAGGTTCCACTAAAATAAGTTCACTTATCTCTAGGACTATCGCTCACCTGAACATTAAGACTATTCGACTGGGCTCTCGTCCGACAAAGCATTCCTCTTAATGTCCGCATTACGCTAAGAACCCCGTTATTGGGTGGGCAATCCAATCCGGTAGAGTTTGCGCGCCTCCTCTCTCGAGGATTAGTGAGGAACTCCATTTACCAAGGGGCGATCGATCCATACGCATGTCCTCTCGGCTAGCTAGCGTATGGACTAAGGAAATAGAGCCCACACATCGATTATGTGGTTCTACGCTTCGTAAACCCGAGGCAAACCTTAAGTTAATTTAATTAATTAGAAAAACAAGACCTTTAATTATTTAAAGCTACTTTATCTGCTCCAATGCTCTTCGATACTGAGGGCTAAGAGTGGGTAGCCACTCATCGGAATGGGGACGACTTGCGAGAAAAAGCAATAAAATGAAAGCGGAAAATGAAAGCGATAAAAGAAAGCAGTAAATAAAGTAGTAAAAGAATGCAGGAAAATGCGAGTCCTACTCAAACGAATAGGACTGAAATGAAAGTAGTAAAAGACAAGTTTCGGCTCAAACGGGTGGCCGGGAAAAATAAAGTGAGTCCTACTCAAATGAGTAGGAGGAAATAAATGCGCCCACACACACACTCTACTGAAAGTAAACACACACACTGTAACACCCCCTATCCGTCGCATAGCATATAGCAGTAGGTCCGGTCGGGGCCTGACGCCATATACTACAGATATACCGGGTGGTTACTCATGGAAACCATCCAACCAATCATCACGTCCTACACAGAGCATTCTAGCGGAAGCAGTTTAATAAGTTGCAATAAAGAACCCAGCACAAAAGCATGAATGTCCACTAATACCGAATAGGAATGTTGTACATACACAAGTACAACCCTTAAGGCCTTACAAAATTGTTCACTTCATATTACATGATTTACAAACCACGGCACGCAGGCCGGTCATACATGAATAAAAGCAGTAAACACTCCAATTTGGCCTTCAAGGGCCGGCTTCGCAATTTGGGCTTTAGCCTGCTATTGACCGCTTGGTCCAGCAGCACCTGCAAGCAACAAACCAGCGCACGGTGGCAAAACAAGGCAACGATCAGCAATGCTGACCAAATTATAATGATCCCGCCCCCAACTCGGGGCGGCGATGCTCCTTCCCTGCATTTCATTAGCATAAGCGAGCAATTTATCAATAGTCATTTCATCACAGACGTTGGCTCGCACGGCCACACGCCCTGTGCTCTCAGGGCACATTCTCGGTGAACCGGTCGATGTCACGTCAATTAAAGCCATTGACATTCCGATCTCACCACCGCCACTTTGACGGACAAACCAATGAGCATTTTGTCTTCTTGGCCTGGGTCACGACAATTTAAGCCATAGACCGCCGAAGACCCTAATATATGCCAACGGCAAGTGCCACGTACCCTTAGGTCTCTTTAACCGAACGACATAGAACGGGTATGGTTCCATCTAACCTGTGCTCACATCGCAACGACAATTTAAGCCATTTGCGCGGGTCAAACTTCTCCCGAGTCTCGTTTCCGTCACATTTCACATAACCCGGTTATGTTCAAGTTGGCTCTCAGGCCACCAAGTTAGCAAGATCACGAATCCGCCCAGTTTTCCGGGTGCACCTTTGGGTTAATCCCCAAGGCTCCCTGTTGCAATCTACCACATAGAAAACCCGAAAAACAACCAATCGCACGGAATCTTCTCCGGTATTTATGCAATGCAACATCACCGATCCAGACCAACATGTCCGGATAGGCTTCATACATCATGCATATGTCCGTTCTCGCTTACGGACTCTACACAACGGGGACTTTACATATCTACCCGAAGGAACGCCTCCAACTCACCGCAAACTCGCGAGAGCGGGCTTCCTATGCAAAGAAGGAGAGATTCACATGCTCAAGAAGAGAATCGTTACACTAGCGTTCTTATTTAGCGCCATGGAAAAGTAAGCGGATGAAAAGCACCACACTCACTTTGCCTTCGTGGATCCGGAGTCGGCTCGAGATTCGGAGCTTCGAAGCTCCTCCAATGGCCGGATCTAGCTTCTTCTTCCTTCCTTGGCTCTCCTCTCTCTCTAAGCTTTAGAAAGATAACCACTCAAGTAAAAGTGAGGGTTTCAAAGGTCCAATCCTGGGTATATCCCATCAGGAACAACCCCCAACCGTTAGATCACCAATTAAAGAAACAAACGGCTTTGATTCGGGACTGAAATGTACAATCTGGACCGAACACGGCCTGACACACGCCCGTGTCTAGGGCCGTGTGCCTCATTCGCCGTCAAAATCGATGCGCCTGGAACAACACACGGGCATCGAACATGCCCGTGTTGGACCTGACACGCCCGTGTTCTAACTGACACGGCCGTGTGTTCGGCTGTGTGCCCCCATCGATTTATCCCGAAAACAACCTGAGAACTACACGGGTTCTAGGACACGCCCGTATGCTAACCCGTGTCCACTCGAACACGCATGGGCTCTAGGCCGTGTTCACGGTCTCGACATTTCGTCGAGCGAAGTTCGTCGACCTCACGACACGGCCTTGGACACGCCCGTGACCTAGGCTGTGTGCCCTGTCTTGACACATCGTCAAGCAAAATTCGTCGACTCCCCGGGAAGAGTGTCGACACGGGTCGACACGCCCTGCGACACGCCCGTTTTGCAGGCCGTGTGTCATGTCACGACACTTCGTCGAGCGCAAAATATCGACTTCGCGGGCTGAGTGTTGACACGGGCTCGACACGCCCTGAGACACGCCCGTGTCTCAGGCCGTGTTCCATGTCTCGACAAAATGTCGAGCAAAATTTGTCGACCTCTCGACCAAATCGTCGACACAAGCCTGACACGCCCGTGTCCCAGGCCGTGTGCCTCCTGCCAGAACCCAAAACTGGCCCAAAACGTCCCTCGTCGCTCTTTTGAGTTTTGGGGCGTTACAACTCTCCCCCTCTTAAAAGACTTTCGTCCACAGAATTATATAAAGGAAAGACATGTACAAAATTAAATTGTACCTGAGCGGATTAACTCCGGATACTCGTCAAGCATAGTCTGCTCTCGTTCCCAAGAGAGCTCCTCACGACCACAATTGTCACACCGGACCTTGACCATCCTG
Source organism: Platanthera guangdongensis (assembly GCA_039583875.1). Classification (NCBI taxonomy): domain Eukaryota; kingdom Viridiplantae; phylum Streptophyta; class Magnoliopsida; order Asparagales; family Orchidaceae; genus Platanthera; species Platanthera guangdongensis. The sequence continues at coordinate 69,171,547 of CM077158.1, forward strand.
ATCTCTTTATTGCGTAGCCGCTTGACCTCCGAGTCCTCAATCCGCACGGGCTTGACCTTTGTCGTCAACCCACTATCCACCGGCACTTGATCAACCGCGATCACTTGCGAAGGCTCTTGCACCGCCTTCCGAAGCACCGAAATATGGAATACATCATGTAATCCACCAAGCTCCACTGAAAGCTTCAACCGATAGGCTGCTTCACTAACCCGCTCCTGAACCTCAAACGGCACAAGGTACCTCGGGCTTAGCTTTTTCAATCGCCGCACTCGGGAGACACCCTTGAACGGCTTGATCTTTAAGTACACATAGTCGCCCACAGCGAACTCCACGTTCCTGTGCTTGGCATTATAGTACTTCGCTTGCCAGTCCTGAGCGATAAGCAACCTCTCCCGAATGGTTCTCACCAAAGAAGTAGCATCCTCCACTTCTAATCGCTTATACAACTTTGACTCACCCGTTTCTAGCCAAGACAACGGTGTGCGACATTTTCTACCATATATGGCCTCGAAGGGCACCATTTGAATACTCGCTTGGTAGTTATTGTTGTATGCGAACTCCACCAAATAAAGATGGTCTTCCCATTGCTTTCCAAAATCCAAGACACACATGCGAAGCATGTCTTCCATAATTCTATTAACCCTCTCGGTCTGCCCATCCGTTTGTGGATGGAAGGCCGTGCTGAATTTCAACTTTGTCCCCAACATTTGTTGCACTAGCCTCCAATCATTGGACGTGAACCGCCCATCTCGGTCACTCACGATGCTGCGGGGCGCACCGTGAAGCCGTACTATATTATCCACATATAGTTTTGCCAACTTCTCCAGCGGATCATCCATCCTATGCAGAATGAAATGCGACACCTTCGTTAACCGATCTACGACCACCCAAACGGCGTCGTTCCCCTTTCGCGACCTTGGCAAACCATACACAAAGTCCATAGAGATGTCGTCGAATTTCCACTCCGGAATAGGCAAGGACTTAAGAAATCCTCCCGGCTTTTGGCATTCCGCCTTCACCAAGGCGCAAGTTTTGCGCTTCGCTACGTAGAGTGCCACATCTTTCTTCAAACCCGGCCACCAAAACAGTTTATTCACATCGCGGTACATCTTCGTGCTCCCCGGGTGAATCGAGTACTTGGTATGATGTGCCTCGTACAACAATTCCACCCACAAATTACCCACACTTGGGACGCACAAACGACCGTCTTTCCAAAGAAATCCGCCCTCCAAAACGAATTGGGAATTTGACCCATCCAGAGCCTCTACCATGAACTGCTTCATATGGACATCCATATCCAAAGCATGCCTAATCTGATCAGCCAGGTCATATTAGACTTCATTCTAATTCAGAACTGCTTCAGCACTTGATTGCATATCCACACAAACAATCTCCAACGCCTCCAACTCCCGCACCAACCGCTCATCATGCACCGATAGCCAATTGGCTTGAGCTGGGGCTCGACGACTCAACGCGTCCGCAACCGCATTACCTTTACCCGGCATGTAGTGGATCTTGAATGTATAGTCCCCCAGGAACTCCATCCATCTACGCTGTCGCATATTCAGATCCTTCTAATCAATCAGATACTTCAGGCTCTTATGATCGGTGTAGATATCAATCTTCACACAGTACAAATAGTGTCTCCACAGCTTCAAGGCAAAAATCACGGCCGCTAATTCCAAGTCATGGACCGGATAATTCCTCTCCTGCACTTTCAGCTGTCTCGAGCCATAAGCTATCATACTTCCGTGTTGCAGTAGCATGCAACCCAAACCGCTGCCCGAAGCATCGCTATAAATATCATAGCCTTCGGTCCCACCTGGCGAACTCAGCACAGACGCCGTGGTCAACCGACACTTCGACTCCTCAAAAGCTAGCACGTACTCCGGCGTCCAAATGAACTTATGTTCCTTTCTCGTCAAAGTAGTGAGAGGTAACGCTATCCGCGAGAAGTTCTCTACGAAGCGCCTATAATAGCCGGCAAGCCCCAGAAAGCTCCGGACTTCCGCTACCGTAGCAAGCTCAGGCCACTCCCGTATCGCAACAATCTTCGCCGGACCCACAGCAATACCCTCTCCACTCACTATATGACCGAGGAACGCCACTGAGGATAACCAAAACTCGCACTTCGAGAACTTGGCATACAGTTGATTCCTCCTTAGAGTCTCCAAAACTAAATGAAGATGCTTGAAGTGATCTTCCTCACTTTGCGAGTACAACAAAATATCGTCGATGAAGACGATCACAAAATGGTCCAAGTACTCCCTGAAAGTCCTGTTCATCAAATCCATGAACACTGTCGGCGCATTAGGCAGCCCAAACGGCATGACCGTAAACTCATAATGCCCGTATCTCGTACTAAATGCTGTCTTCGGGATATCACTCTCCCTTATTCGCAGCTGATAGTACCCAGACTTGAGATCCAACTTCGAGTACACCGTCGACCCGACTAACTGATCAAAAAGATCATCAATCTGGGGGATCGGGTACTTGTTCTTTTCCGTCAACTTGTTGATTTTCCAATAATCAATACATAACCTCAAGCTTCTGTCCTTCTTCTTAACAAAGAGGACCGGCGCACTCCAAGGCGAAGAACTTGGGCGCACATACCCTTGCTCCAACAACTCTTGTAGTTGAACCTTCAGCACCGCCATTTCCTTAGGCGCTAGCCAATAAGGAGATCGTGACACAGGCTTTGCACCTGGCACTATCTCAATCGTGAAATCTATCTCCCGCTGAGGCGGGGCTCTAGGAAGATCTCTAGGCAAAACATCAGGGTATTCCGATACCACTGAAATACTATCCCATGCGGGCTTCGGCTTTGCAACCTCCACTAGTGTAAAGAACAGTTCTGCACCGGCACGAACCGCCTTCACCACCTGAAGAGAAGACATCAACGTCTTGCTCGACCCCTTTAATCCCGTAAAAGTCGTCTCACGACTTGCTCCCAACTTCACTTCCTTGAGATCGCAATCAATATATGCATGCTGCTCCGAGAGCCAGTCCATGCCAAATATAACGTTGAACTCCACCAACAGAAGTAACGACGCTTGTAGATCGAACTCCTGATTCCCAATACGAATCTTAACATCGCAGATCCTATCCGCGCGCATCGAACACCCATTGGGCAACAACACATCCAACTTAACCTTCGCCATCGAAGAAGGGACTCCGATGCGTGATATAAATCCTTCGGACAAGAAGGAGTGTGAAGCTCCCGTATCGAAGAGTGCTCTTGCCGGATTTTCACAAATCAAAACAAATCCTAAAATAAGCAGTGGTAAGGTAACATGTGCATAACAAGTATTTAAAGAAATTGACTTGCTATAAATTAAACCGTACCTGTCACCACATCCGCCTGTTTGATGGCCTCCTGTTGGCCAAGATTATACACCCTTGGTTGGGCCGGAGCATAGTGGGACGCGATCGACTCCACCGCCTTGCCCTTCTCTTCATAAGTCGCTCACGGCCTTCTCTCGAACTTGGGGCGTCCGCTACAACAATCGCGGGCAAAGTGCCCCGTCTTTCCACAAGTAAAACATGCACCCGGGGTCCGACTCGTAGTCGCCCCAGAAGCACTAGAAGGAGCTGGACCCGAAATCCTATGCTTCTTGAAGGACCTCCGATAGCCGGACTTTGAAGTAGTCGGCACTTTGAATTCAGATTTCTTATCACCCAAGCTTTTCTTTTCTTGTACATTCTTCATGTCCTTCTCCAAGGACCGGGCCGTGTTGACCAAGGTCAAGAAACCCTGCGTCATCGGCCCCGTGAGTAGTAACCTCAACTCATCTCTCAAGCCTTCGTAGAATCGATTCATCTTGCGCTCCTCATCCGCGATGGTGGAGCTAGCATATCGACTCAATCGAGTAAACTCGTGGAGATATTCATCCACGCTCCTCTCACCCTGAACCAACTTCAGGAACTCGTTCTCCAACGAAATCCTCTGAGTAGAAGGGAGGTATCTAGCCAAGAACAATCTCGAGGACTCCTCCATCGAGACATCAACAAGTTGAACACCTCTCAATAGGTGCAGCTCCAATCCTTCCCACCACATTCTCGCTTCACCGTCCAGAAGGAACGTAGCGATGGTGGTCATTTGCCACTCCTCCGTCTCCATTGCTGTCATGACTCTCTTCACCCTGGAGAGCCAGTCTTCAGCTTGAGATGGGGTTCCCAACCCCGAGAATACCGGAGGACTAAAGCTCATGACATGCTTGAGCTGTCTCTCGGTTGCCCTCCTTGGCACCACCGGCTCCACTACCACTTGTTCCACTCTCCTCGGCTCAACCTCTGGAAGAGGTTCCTGCTCCATCGCAGGAGCGGGCTGCTGCATTTTCCTTACAGGCTGCACATTTATCATGGCCAACAATGCTTCGGCCACCAATCGTAAGTTCTCAGCCGATAAAGGTGTTGCAGGAGCAACATCTGGTGCACTTCTAGTCTCAGAAACTCGGCGTTCCGACGGCCCAGCACCACTTCTGGTCACGTATAGTGGTACAAAACACCGTTAAGAGACCAAATAAAATTGCAAACAACAATTATAGGAACACGCAGGTTCCTCAAACACGTGTATTTTCACTCCTAAGTGGACATTCATGGGTTCCTTTACTGTTATAACGATGACGCACACACATGTGTTCACCACCCCTTAAAAAGAATTCGTCCATGAATTCATTTTAAGCCCGACCAAAACCAGTAGTCTGATACCAAATTGTAACACCCCCTATCCGTCGCATAGCATATAGCAGTAGGTCCGGACGGGGCCCGACGCCATATACTACAGACAGACCGGGTGGTTACCCATGGAAACCATCCAACCAATCATCACGTCCTACAAAGAGCATTCTAGCGGAAGCAGTTTAATAAGTTGCAATAAAAAACACAGCACAAAAGTATGAATGTCCACTAATACCGAATAGGAATGTTGTACATACATAAGTACAGGCCTTAAGGACTTACAAAATTGTTCACATCATATTACATGATATACAAACCACGGCACGCAGGCCGGTCATACATAAATAAAAGCAGTAAACACTCCAATTTGGCCTTCAAGGGCCGGCTTCGCAATTTGGGCTTTAGCCCGCTATTGACTGCTTGGTCCAGCAGCACCTGCAAGCAACAAACCACCGCACGGTGGCAAAACAAGGCAACGGTCAGCAATGATGACCAAATTATAACGATCCCGCCCCCAACTCGGGGCGGCGATGCTCCTTCCCTGCATTTCATTAGCATAAGCGAGCAATTTATCAATAGTCACTTCATCACAGACGTTGGCCCGCACAGCCACACGCCCCGTGCTCTTAGGGCACATTCTCGGTGAACTGGTTGATGTCACGTGAATTAAAGCCATTGACATCCCGATCTCACCACCGCCACTTTGACGGCCAAACCTATGAGCATTTTGTCTTCTTGGCCTGGGTCACGACAATTTAAGCCATAGACCGCCGAAGACCGTAATCTATATCAACGGCAAGTGTCACGTATGCTTAGGTTTCTTTAACTGAACGACATAGAACGCGTACGGTTCCATATAACCCGTGCTCGCATCACAACGACAATTTAAGCCATTTGCACGGGTCAAACTTCTCCAGATTCCCGTTTCCGTCACATTTCACATAACCCGGTTATGTTCAAGTTGGCTCTCAGGCCACCAAGTTGGCAAGATCACGCATCCGCCCAGTTTTCCGGGTGCACCTTTGGGTTAATCCCCAAGGCTCCCTGTTGCAATATACCACGTAGAAAACCCGAAAAACAACCAATCGCACGGAGTATTCTCCGGCATTTATGCAATGCAACATCACCGATCCAGACCAACATGTTCGGATAGGCTTCACACATCATGCCTATGTCTATTCTCGCTTACGGACTCTACACAACGGGGACTTTACATATCTACCCGAAGGAACGCCTCCAACTCACCGCAAACTCGCGAGAGCAGGCTTCTTATGCAAAGAAGGAGAGCTTCACATGCGTAAGAAGAGAATCGTTATACTAGCGTTCTTCTTTGGCGCCATGGAAAAGTAAGCGGATGAAAAGCACCGCACTCTCTTTGCCTCCGTGGATCCGGAGTCGGCTTGAGATTCGGAGCTTCGAAGCTCCTCCAATTGCCGGATCTAGCTTCTTCTTCCTTCCTTGGCTCTCCTCTCTCTCTCTAAGCTTTAGAAAGATAACCACTCAAGTAAAAGTGAGGGTTTCAAAGGTCCAATCCTGGGTATATCCCATCAGGAACAACCCCCAGTCGTTGGATCACCAATTAAAGAAACGAATGGCTTTGATTCGGGCCTGAAATGTACAATCTGGACCGAACACGGCCTGGCACACGCCCGTGTCCAGGGCTGTGTGCCTCTTTCGCCGTAAAAATCGACATGCCTGGAACAACACACGGGCATCGAACATGCCCGTGTTCGACCTGACATGCCCGTGTTCCAACTGACACGGCCGTGTGGTCGACCGTGTTCCCCCATCGATTTATCCCGAAAATAACCCGAGAACTACACGGGTTCTAGGACACACCCATGTCCTAACCCATGTCCACTCGAACATACCTGGGCTCCTGGTCGTGTTCACGGTCTCAACACTTCATCGAGCGAAGTTCGTCGACCTCACGACACGGCCTTGGACACGCCCGTATCCTAGGCCGTGTGCCCTATCTCGACAAATCGTCGAGCAAAATTCGTCGACTCCCCGGGACGAGTGTCGACACGGGTCGACACGCCCTGCGACACGCCCGTGTCGCAGGCCGTGTGTCATGTCTCGACACTTCGTCGAGCGCAAAATGTCGACTTCGCGGGCTGAGTGTCGACACGGGCTCGACACGCCCTGAGACACGCCCGTGTCTCAGGACGTGTGCCCTGTCTCGACACAACGTCGAGCAAAATTTGTCGACCTCTCGACCAAATCGTCGACACAAGCCTGACACTCCCTGGGACACGCCCGTGTCCCAGGCCGTGTGCCTCCTGCTAGAACCCAAAACTGGCCCAAAATGTCCCCCGTCTCTCTTTTGAGTTTCGGGGCGTTACACACACTCACTCTACTGAAAATAAAAACTCACACACCCAAGTCCTACTCAAATGAGTAGGAGAAAATAAAGCAGGTCATACTCAAACGAGTAGGAGAAAATAAATGCACTCGACAGTAAATTAAAACACACTCACTCTACTGAATTGAAAACGCACACACACTGCAGGAAGTAAAACACACTCACACAATAAAAATGAAAATACTCCACACAATCTACTTGAATTGAAAACGCACGCACTATACAGAAATAAAAATGCACGCACACACACTACAGGAATGAAATAAAGCGGTAAAAACTAACTCATGCACGCACGCACACGTACAAAAAATAAGAGAAACTAAGTTGCTGAAAAATTAAAACGACTGCATTTCTACCGCTAGAATGCGGTAGAAATGCATAAAATGCAGAAATAAAAATTAAACGAGCAAAAATGTTTGCAAATAAACGCAAAATTCAAGTGCTCAAAAAATTAAAACGAATACATTTCTACCGCTAGAATGCGGTATAAATGCATAAAAAGAAGACAGAAAAATTAAACGAGCAAAAGTTTGAAACGAAAAATGGAAATGCTCGAAAAATTAAAACAACTATATATTCATTCCTATAACTCCGTAAAAGTGCTAAAAAGTGAAAATAAAGAAAAAAGAACGAAAAAGTTTAACATCCTAAACAAGAAAAACTAAGTTAGTTAAAAACGAAAATCACTTTCAAAACATTTTTACGGGTCTATAGGAATGAAATAAAAGCTATAAAAAAATCCTAAGTTTAACAAAGTGAAGTAAAAATAACGAAATCGTAAAAATATTAAGCTATACTCATACACACACACACCCATTTTAAAGACAAGAAAAACAAAAGAAAAATAAGATTGCATAAGGGAAAGTTGCTTAGATTGATTCCAAAGACATAATAAGAGAAGAAAAACACATTTATTAAGTAAAAAGAATGACTTACAACAAAAGTTAAAAACAAAAATGAAGGAGAAGGGGATAAAATCCCTTGCAAGGTATTAGAATTCATCTAAGCAGCATAACCCTATATAGAATGGATCCAAAAAAAGGAACAAGAGTTCATACAGAACATGGCTATTTACAGGGAAAAATTTCAAAGTACACGCCCTCTAACACGGGCATGTCGGGGGGGGGGGGGGGGGGGGGCTTGTCATTACTATTCATGAGGTGACCATTGACTTGACGGTAAAGTTTACTTCGCGGCTGTATACGAGGACGTCACGCCTCTGGTCATAGGCATGACATTGGGCATGTCGGGGAGGTCGATCTGGGCGCGGGTCGTGTCGAAAAGTCGCCAGCACATCTTGTCGGGCCGGGTGGAGGAGTCACGCCCTTGGTCATGGGCATGTCGATGGGCATGTCGGGTCTGTCGACGATCGTCGTACATGTTTTCGTCGAGCTGGAGTGACACGGGCCAAGAATACGGGGTGTGTCGAATGACACGAGCGTGTCATTGGGCATGTCACATTTTTTCTTCAGAAACGGCTAGTTTCACGGGAATTGAGGTATCACGCCTAGGTCACGGGCGTGACCTAAAGTATACGGGCGTGTACCATGCTGATTTTGACAATTTCTGCAAAATTTTAGGAAATCAAAAATTAAGTAGGTTAGAAAATTTTTTACAAAAAAAGAAACATTTTATTAAAGAAACTTAGGTAAAAATAACAAAAAGAAACTAAAATGACTTATTTAATGTACATAAAAATATGTATATTTACAGCTCATCAAATACCCTCATACTTAAGCTTTTGCTATTCCAGAGCAAAAGTTGGAGATGAACTTATAATGAATTAAAGAAATCCTAAGTTTAGCTACCGCTTGAATTAATTGAAAGAAAGATCAAAATAAATATCTGTGGTATAAGAGTTAAGTCCCTAATTATGACAAAAATTTAAATAAAGGAAGCATTTTAGCTAAAGACTTCTCGATATAATCAGATAGATAGCAAAAAAAATTATTTGTTAGGTTAACAAAAATAGATTGGATTATGAAACTGTAGCTTATAAGAAATAGAGGAAATAATATAATTTACAAATTAAGCTCTCGAAAAAATTTTAAAATTAAATCTAGAATCATTTGAAATTGGCGGGGGGGATATCCTGGTATATGAAGAGGGCTTTGAATTTTTAGAGGCGAGGGTATATTGTTTTCGCTCAAACTTCTAATGAATTTTTTTGGTTCAAAAATGGATGTTAGAAAACCGAAATCTTATTTTCCATAACATATAATATTTTTAACAACTTCATAATAATCCAATGTATATGTATAGGAGGAATGAATTTTATCCTCTTACTCCGTAACATATAATCTTTTAAAATATTAAATGCCTATGTTATGGAACGAAATCTTATTCCCATTGACATAGGATCTTTTAAGGATCAAAATCATGTCAAGTAAGACATGAAAAAAAGTGATAGGTTTTTCAGAAACAAAACTAGGTTTTAAAAAAACTTTTTGAGAGAAACCTTTATAAATTAAATGTTCCTATATTTCAAAAAAAAAACTTGGAGTAACATAATATGAAATCTAAGGTTGTTATTTCTAAAAAAAATAAATGTGCAACTATTTAGATGAGTTGAAGTGGTGTTGAAAACAAGCCTCTATCTAAATAAAAAAAGCATACGGAATTCTTTGAAACTTAACCCCAAATATCTAAATCAATCGATCTCCAATTAATAAACAAATTGTAAGCAAAGAAATAATAGAATTCGCTTATAAATTAACTCGCAACTAAATTTTTGGAGAGCAAAAATGGGGTTAAGAATGAGATATTCGATTTATTCGTTACATAATAAACTATTTTTTGGGATTTTCATCCTTTTTGTATTTATTAGTTTTTTGTGACTTAGTTTCTTTTTTTTTTATTTTTTTAGAGTTATTCTCTTTTTTTTGTTTTTGAATTTTGATTATCATCTTTTTTTTGAACATTTATTGGTATTCTCTTTTTATGATTTTTGGTTTTTCTAAATTTTTTTATTTTTAATAATTTTTATCAAGTTATTTACAAGAAAGGGATGAGAAAGAAGTGTTATTTACGAAAAAGATAGGGAAAAGAGAAAGATGTTTTACAAAGAAGAAGAGGAGGGGGAAAGAGAAAGATTATTTTTTTACAAAAAATTTACAAAGTAAAGTAAAAACAAATTTTTATGAATTTTTTTGTTTTATAGGTTTTTTTGATTTTTTGTGTTTTATAAGTTTTTTTTTAGTTTTTGATAATAAAAGCAAGTAAAAATTTTTGAAGTTTAAAATTTTTTGCATTTTTTTGTATTTTTGATGAGTTTTTTTTATTATTATAGAATATAAAAGTGCAGCAATAGAAAAATAAGAAAACACCCTCATACTTAAACCAAACATTATCACCAATGTTGCAATCAAAGTATGCGGAACGATAATAGACAAAATAGAATATGTACATAGGTAAAAAAAAGGAGGGGAGAAGATTCCCTAAGACGAGGCCGGGGAGGCCCGGGTTGAAACCCTGCCCTGCATATTAATAACAAAAGAGGAAAATGATAACGAAAAAAGGGAAAAAGATAAAGTCGGCCAAAAGGTTGTGGGCGGTAGGTGGGCAAATGGAGGTGAATCGGAAGCTAACGTCGTAGCTTATGAGCGTGTATAGAAAGACGTTCCCCTAACGCGCACAAGAGTGTGAAGTGCGCCGAAGTGATAAAATAAATATGTAATATTTTAATAATAGAATAAAATTTATTTATTTCCAGTGTTTATTATTATTTGGTAAGAAAAAATTTTTCTTTTTTGAATAGAAATAAAACAAGTTAAAACAAAACATATATACGAAATGTTTTTTATGGGTTTTTATTTTGTTAGGTTTTTTAGATTTTTTTGCTTTTAGTTTTTTAGATTTTTTTAGAGTTTTTAGTTTTTAAATGTTTAGTTTTTTTTTAGTTTTTAGTTTTTTTTGGTTTGTAGTTTTTTTCATGAAAATAATGAAAATCATTTTTAAAGTTTTTCATTTTCCAGATTTTTTTTGGTTTTATATTTTTTCAAGTTTTTAGTTTTATAGGTTGTTTTTAAATTTTTTTTTGTAAATAGTGCTATTTCATTTTTGTGTTTTTTATAGATAAATATATATGAAATAGTAAGGAAAAAAACTCTCTTTTTTGTAAGTTTTTGTTTTTTTTTGTTTTTTTTCTTTAGTAGTTTAATTATTATTATTATTATTATTATTATTATTATTAGTATTTTTGTGTTGGACATATTATTTTTTTTGTTTTGTATATATAGGTAAAAATAATAGTTCTCCAGAGTTCAAAATAATGACGCGAAATGATCCCCGGCAACGGCGCCAAAAACTTGATTGATATTTTGCATCAAGTAAAAAACTTGATGCGAGTTAAAACTCCAAATATTATTAAGAGCCCGCGGCGCCCCAGACGGTTTATTTGAGAAAAGCGGATTTGGTTTGTTTAGAAAACAGGGCACGCGGATTTATTATTTGGATATAAAACAGGTGGAATCGAGTTTTAACGAGAGCAGGCAAGTGCACCTATCGTGTGTAGTACATGATATTCCGGTGAGGAATATCGAGGTCGTATTGTTCTCGGGGTCGGGTAGATTATTTCTACTCTTCCCTGGAGGGGACTATTATTTTACCGATATTATCATGTCAGAATAATTTTTTTATATATAAAAAAGGCAGAAAATAAAAGCTTTAAAAAATGGAGTCGATGAAGAGCTTAGCTCAACCGCAACGAATTGAATTAGAACTAAAATAGCATTTTAATAAAAAGAGATCCTAAGTTTCAAATTAATTAAGGCGAAGACTTGGCCGTGGAGGTTCCACTAAAATAAGCTCACTTATCTCTAGGACTATCGCTCACCTGAACATTAAGACAATTCGACCGGGCTCTTGTCCGACGAAGGATTCCTTTTAATGTCTGCATTACGCTAATAACCACGCTATTGGGTGGGGAACCCAATCCGGTAGAGTTTGCGTGCCTCCTCTCTTGATGGTTGGTGTGGAACTCCATTTACCAAGGGGCGATCATTCCATACACACGGCCTCTCGGCTAGCTAGCGTATGGACTACGGAAATAGAGCCCACACATCGATTATGTGGTTCTACGCTTCATAAACCCGAGACAAACCTTAAGTTAATTTAATTAATTAGAAAAACAGGACCTTTAATTATTTAAAGCTATTTTATCTGCCCCAATGCTCTTCGATACTGAGGGCTAAGAGCGGGTTGCCACTCATTGGAATGGGGATGGCTTTCGAGAAGAAGCAATAAAATGAAAGCGGAAAATGAAAGCGATAAAAGAATGCAGTAAATAAAGCAGTAAAAGAAAGCAGGAAAATGCGAGTCCTACTCAAACAGGTAGGACTGAAATGAAAGCAGAAAAAGACAAGTCCCGGCTCAAACGAGTGGGCGGGAAAAATAAAGCGAGACCTACTCAAATGAGTAGGAGGAAATAAGTACACCCACACATACACTCTACAAAAAGTAAACACACACACTCACTCTACTGAAAATGAAAACTCACACACCCAAGTCCTACTCAAATGAGTAGGAGAAAATAAAGTGTGTACTACTCAAACGAATAGAAGAAAATAAATGCACTCGATAGTAAATTAAAACACACTCACTCCACTGAATTGAAAATGCACACACACTGCAGGAAGTAAAACACACTCATACAATAGAAATAAAAATACTCGACACACTCTACTTAAATAGAAAACGCACGCACTCTACAGAAATAAAAACACACGCACACACTCTACAGGAATGAAATAAAGCGGTAAAAACTAAACTCATACACGCATGCACACGTACAAAAAAAAGAAAAATTAAGTTGCTGAAAAATTAAAACGACTGCATTTCTACCGCTAGAATGCGGTAGAAATACATAAAATGCAGAAATAAAAATTAAGCGAGCAAAAATGTTTGCAAATAAACGCAAAATGCAAGTGCTCAAAAAAATTAAAACGAATACATTTCTACCGCTAGAATGCGGTAAAAATTCATAAAAAAAGACAGAAAAATTAAACGAGCAAAAGTTAAAAACGAAAAATGGAGATGCTTGAAAAATTAAAACAACTATATATTCTTTTCTACAACTCCGTAAAAGTACTAAAAAAAGTGAAAATAAAGAAAAAAGAATGAAAACTTTTTACATCCTAAACAAGAAAAACTGCGTTAGTTAAAAACGAAAATCACTTTCAAAACACTTTTACGGGTATATAGGAATGAAATAACAGCTATAAAAAATCCTAAGTTTAACAAAGTGAAGTAAAAAGAACGAAATCGTAAAAATATTAAGCTATACTCATACACACACACCCATTTTAAAGACAAGAAAAACAAAAGAAAAATAAGATTACATAAGGGAAAGTTGCTTAGATCGATTCCAAAGACATAATAAGAGAAGAAAAACACATTTATTAAGTAAAAAGAACGAGTTAGAACGAAAGTTAAAAACAAAAATGAAGGAGAGAGGGAGAAAATCCCTTACAAGGCATTAGAATTCATCTAAGCAGCATAACCCTATACAAAATGAATCCAAAAAAAAGAACAAGAGTTCATACAGAACATGGCTATTTATAGGGAAAAATTTCAAAGTACACGCCCTCTAACACGAGCGTGTCGGGGGGGGGGGGGGGCGTGTCACTACTATTCATGAGTTGACCATTGACTTGACAGTAAAGTTGACTTTGTGGCTGTATATGAGGATGTCACGCCCCTGGTCACAGGCATGACATTGGGCGTATCGGGGAGGTCGATCTAGGCGCGGGTCGTGTCAAAAAGTCTCTGGCGCATCTTGTCGGGCCAGGTTTAGGAGTCACGCCCTTGGTCACAGGCGTGTCGATGAGCGTGTCGTGTCGATCGACGATCGTCGTGCGCATTTTTGTCGAACTGGAGTGACATGGGCCAAGAACACGGGGCGTGTCCCATGACACGGGCATGTCATTGGGCGTGTCACATTTTTTCTTCAGAAAACGGGTGGTTTCACTGGAATTGAGGTATCACGCCTAGGTCACGGGCGTGACCCAAAGTATACGGGCGTGTACCATGCTGATTTTGACAATTTCTGCAAAATTTTAGGAAATCAAAAATAAAGTAGGTTAGAACAATTTTTACAAAAAAAGAAAAATTTTATTAAAGAAATTTAACTAAAAATAAAGAAAAGAAACTAAAACGACTTATTTAATGTACATAAAAATACGTATATTTACAGCTCATCAGAAGGCTATTCACTCAACGCTTCAGCAAGATGGCAGGCTAAGGCAAAAAGCGTTGAGTGAAGATAACTCACTCAACGCCTCCATACAGAGAAAATCAAGTAAGTCCAAATGCATTGATTGATGAAGGTTCACTCAATGCCTAATCTATTAGATAGCTAAAAGTCTATATTCGTTGAGTGATGATTGATCACTCAATGCCTGGTGTTGCCGAAAGTTAGAACCCGCCAACTCATAAGTTCATCTCAAAACCCAGGTGTTGAGATGAAGGGTGGCGGGGTACATGAACACAAAGGGGAGAAGGCTGCAGGCAGTGTGGGATTAATCCCAACCATAGGACCGCGGGAATATTCCGCCATAAGGGGCCCACTGGGGTCAACACCCAGACCTGGAACTCGATGGGGAAGCCAAACACACGGTCCCACACACACATGTCCTACTGGATAATATAATCTCAGCACACCCCCGCAGCAGGACAACCTGGCTCTGATACCAAGTTAGAACCTGTCAACCCATCAGTTCATCTCAAAACCCAAGTGTTGAGATAAAGGGTGGCGGGGTACATGAACACAAAGGGGAGAAGGCTGCAGGCGGTGTGCGATTAATCCCAACCACAGGACCGCGGGGATATTCCGACACAAGGGGCCCATCGGGGTCAACACCCAGACCTGGAACGCGATGGTGAAGCCAAACACACGGTCCCACACACACGTGTCCTGCTGGATAATATAATCTCAACACAGAAAATTGTCTAAGTATTTTGGCATTGAGTGACAAGCCTTCACTCAACGCCTATACTGAATTGTTTGAATTTGACTAAGTCTATAGGTGCTGAAGTCAGCAGAAATTCAAATATTGCGGGAAGTATACAGTACACGACAAATGGCGTCGCATGCCTGTTGTACAACATTTAATGTAAAAATAGACCTGCAGCTACCAACTAATGGTGGGCCCAATGTAAGACCCCCCCCCCCCCATCCCGGATCCCAAAACACGGCACGAAGGGGGAGTCTTATGCCCGGAACAGCCGCCTTGCGGTAGCATTAGCACACGGGCTAACCTGTAACACAAGACGCCTATTCCGCCGGCTACAACAATATCAATAAAACATGCCAACCCAACCAAATATAATAAGCAAGAAGTCAAATCCACACTAAGTAATAATGTCCAAATACATCAATAAAGGAGAAGCTAAAACATGCTTCCATAATATGTCAGAGTACAGCTAAACATTGCCCAAACGGGCTACATCAGAGTATCAAATACTAACATCAGTAACCGACGGTATCGACGATACCGTCACTTCAGGCCCTATATCGGCCCGAGATGAGCTTGAGTAGAGGTTTCTTCTACTAAACCAGGGATCAAAGACGGTTACGAAATACCAGCAAGAATTCCAGCATCTCGCAAGGTTTGCGGATTCCTACGAGTTGGATGACAGAGGTTATGCCAAGTGCTACTACAAAGGGCTGCGAGATCCCCTAAGGCAGTCCCTTTTGTTTATAGCGGATGGTAGCTTGGCGGAGATCATTGATATGGCAAAAAGATTGGAGGCGGGCTAGTTGGGATGCAGTAAGAGGCATGCGGAAGCATGGTGGGCCCATTACCCACATGTCGGAGGATCGAAACCTCCCTCTGATACCATTTATAAGACCCCCCCCAGATCCCAAAACACGACACGAAGGGGGAGCCTTATGCCCGGAACAGCCGCCTTGCGGTAGCATTAGCACACGGGCTAACCTGTACCACAAGACGCCTATTCCGCCGGCTACAACAATATCAATAGAACATGCCAACCCAACCAAATATAATAAGCAAGAAGTCAAATCCACACTAAATATAATGTCCAAATACATCAATAGGGAGAAGCTAAAACATGCTTCTACAATATATCAGAGTACAGCTAAACATTGCCCAAACAGGCTACATCAGAGTATCAAATACTAACATCAGTAACCGACGGCACCGTCACTTCAGGCCCTATCGTCCTGGCCTGGCTGTCCTGCTATGTAGTCTGTGGCTACTCTACCTGCGGCGTGACCTCCTAAAAAGGAAGACGTAGCAACTGTTAGTCGAAATGACTAAGTGGTTTCACATCCGCTCCCCCGGCGACTCCTCGGCACCGGGCGGGGAAAAGGAACAAGAGAACAATATATATAAGTATAACAGGTACAAGCAGGTGACAATAGTGTAAGAGTAACAGTATCATAATCATCAGTTATTTAAGAGCTATACTAAACTAGCAAGTATAAGTAACAGCAGGAAAGTAACTTAACTTATAAGAATGCCCATACAAACTTATAAGTTAAGGATCAGGTTACATAAAAGTAACTCATCGTATAGGAGTGCCCATACAAACTTATACGATGAGGATCTTGTTGTGCAATGTTATGAAATGCTATGTATGCTATGCAATGACTCACCCATGATCACACGCATGCAGTTGCTATGTCGACACAGACTATAGTTCCCACTTTACGAGCAGGTAGCTAACCTCTCAAGCATCAGCCGTCGTGGCCAGGCGGTGACAGTAGAACGGGCACTTCTACTACTAGGCGTGTATCCACACTACTTCACCTAGGCCTTCGTATGCCTCAACGCTAAGAACATAACAGCGGAGCCCATGCGTACTATGGCCCAGCGTGAGCCTCGGGTAGATGTGCACCGAGGACCAAGCCCCGAACTGACCTTGTGTGACCCGGAAGGAGCCTCGGAGTGAGCATGAGGACCAAGCCCAACCGTTCACCTGGCACAGAAGGAGCCCCAAGATGTGAACACCGAGGACCAAACTCAACCGCCCAAAGTCTAACTGTCGACTCCCGTCGGTGTGACGACTAGCGAGCCCGTAGACCTGCCACACTATCCTTAACCCAGGATTACGACACCGCGTGTCGGCTCACACCACATGCAAATACCACATCAACATAAAATGGAAGGGGCCTTGGAAGTAAGCACGAGGACACAACCCAACCATCCATCCATACCTTATCTCGACACAACCAAAACAAGTGACGGTCAACACCGCACTTACATCCCTTCACAATACTACACGTTGGGAGACGACGCTCTAAGTATTGGACTACTAAACTCATTCCATTAGTCAACCCTACCCATGGCCATAATTTATTCATCTATATGACTTTCCAAATGATGACAACGTAATATAAACATGATGCGCATATAAAGATCTATCACACATTCCATTTGATAATGTCATAATATAAACATAAAGTGCACAATTGACAATCTTTCAATTTCTATCAAGTCAATTCGTTTAAATAAGATTGCTTCACAATTTGATTATATGAAATCTGATTAATAAGCTACACCAATCATGCAACACATGATTAATCATAAGGGTTCATCCAAGAAAAGTATCTTGCAATATTAATTCTACCGAAACCAAATCCATCTTCCATCAAAGCCCAAAATTTAGGTGTAGATTGAATCTGGACAGCAAATGCGACCAGAGATTCTTGAAGCTACAGGAATCCGGTGAAGACGTGTAACCCCACGATGGAAAGGTCTTTCCGTGTTTCACAACTTTCATATTCAGACCTCAACCCAGATTTGATGTTATCCTATTTGAAATCGGACTTGAAGTCCACTGCGTACAGAACACAATTTCTGTAGGCAGGATTTATTGAACACCATTTTCGGTCATGGATCTCGTAATTCTCTTTGGCGGCATCTTCACCTTCATGGCGATGGTGGATTTCCTCATGTAGAGCTTGCACCTGCAATCCTCCTTCTACAGAAGTTCTCTCAGAAAATAGGGGATGAAATGAGCATGAAAACGGCTAGGGTTTTCTCTTCCCCTTATATATAAAAGGTGACACGGGTAGGGACACGCCCGTGTCCATACCCGTGTCCTGCTAGAGCGAAACGGCAACGATGGTTTTCGTGTTGGTTCAATACTTGACACGGGTAGGGACACACCTGTGTCCCGACCCGTGTCCACATGACACGGCCGTGTTCCTGGCCGTGTCCTTGGTCGTGTCCTTCTCGGGTTGCATCTCGACGAACTCAACTCGACACACACGGAACACGGGTAGAGACACGCCCGTGTCCCTACCCATGTCATACAATTCGTCGATCTCGACACGGAGTTCGTCGATCTCGACATGCCTCGTCGAGTCCAAGTCAACACACACAGGTAGGGACACGCCCGTGTCTCTACCAGTGTCATATGATGTAGACACAGATTGTCAAACTCGACACGCCCTGTCGAGTGTAACTCGACGCACACGGGTAGGGACACGCTCGTGTCGCTACCCGTGTCATATGATGTCGACACACCTCGTGATCTCAACACGCTTCGTCGAGTGTAACCCGACGCACACGGGTAGGGACACGCCCGTGTCGCTACCCGTGTTATATGATGTCGACACACCTCATCGATCTCGACACGCTTCATCGAGTGTAACTCGACACACACACGCACACGGGTAGGGACACGCCCGTGTCTCTACCCGTATCCCTTCACAGCACTGATTTCTCCACTCCTCCACAAGTGCAGTCCAATTCCCGGCACATCCCAGGACTCGTGTCAACCCTCCTGACTCAAAACACACACGAGGGGCCTAGAACGATTTGGGACGTTACACCCAATGCTCAAAGATCTAGTGGATGATGGGATAAAAAAGACGAGATCAAAGAAGGAAATATCAACTTTTGGAAAGTCCTGAACTTCATCTTCTTCCTCTTAACTAAGTTGTAGAGCTTGAAGAAATATTTCATTCTGTTGATCTAAAAGTTAAAAGAAAGTCAGTTGATTGATCTACTCAACTTCAATAGCAAGTTCAGAGAGCTTTCTCTCTAAAGTATAAGAAGCAACAAAGTAATCTCTTATTGTAGTGACTTCATAGTCCCAACAGACCCAATCTTGAAGATACATTCTCGGATCTATGAAGGAGGCAAGACTGAGGTTTCTCAGTTCAGAATGAGGAATACAGAGAGATTATTTCTTTGGTGTTCTACATCGTCAACAAACAACATTCCAACTGTAGGATCTTTCAAAAGATCTGAGCTGTAGGGCTTTTGAGGCTGAGTTGTAGGATTCTTGTGCTAAATCTGAGTTGTAGGATACTCCTGTGGATCTGAGGTAGGCCTGCGTGCCTGAGCTGTAGGAGATTTTCTCTTTGAGGTAGGATGTTATGCAGATCTGAGTAGTAGGGCTATCCTCCTAAGCCCGAGCAGTAGGACTTGGAGAAAAGTCTGAGATAGGTGATCTGTGAATTGCTGGGCTGTAGGATCATTGCTTGCTCTAAGTGGTAGGGCATTGGGCCTGAGTGTAGGACTTGGAGGGGCCTGAGAAATCCAGAGGGATTTCAGTTATAATCTCATTGATCTTAGTTTGGAGAAGTAGCCTTGTCTAACAATCTATTAGAAAGATGGGAGGGATAGTGGATGTACCCATAATCTATGGAACCACTATAAATTGCTTGTGTGCTAGTTGTGTATTCTTGAATGCCAACATAAAATAAATCAAAACACACCAAAGAATAGGAAAATTTTTAAAATATCTAAGAACCTATTCCCCCCCCCCCCTCTAGGTGATTAGGTACTCTTGAAACTAAAGACTTTCAGGAACATTCAACCAAAGTATGAATGGTGACTCATTGGTAAGAATGATGCACCGCTTCACATACAAATGGCTCATTCATCCTTGCCTCCCCATAAGCCAACATGAAGTATTTGGGTAACCAAGGGAAGCACCTCACACGGTCTCACTTGGATACCTAAATCTCCTATCTATTAATATCCACGAATTACGTGAAGTAGAATCAAAATGAAATACACTATAATTTACTTCACAACATGCCTTTTTTTGGTTTTGCATTTTTTGTTTGAGTGAACATGATTTATGTGGTCACGCTAGATATATGTTAAGATATGGCTTGTACAAGTTAAGCCTAATTTCTTAACAAATCAAATTGAATGCAATCGAATAAAAAGTCATCATTTCAAGTGACCTACTTATCTCTCTATTCTAGCATCAACTATAATGAAGTTTATCGTCAAGGCTAGTCAAGTATCTTTCATAATATCACTAAAATTTGAGTATTAAATTTTTAAATGACAATATCAAAAGTAATTAAATAACCTCCTCGAACTCCTTATGCTAAAAGGGTAGAATCCACAAGTTTCTAAAAAAGACTATTCAAAAGTTGCTCTCAGTTTTCAATGGTAGTGTTGAGTATACGATTTGTGCAAGACTGATTATTTAAAATAATTGGATTTAAATTGTTTATTATTGGGTCGTAAGCAAAAATATTTAATGCTCAACTTTTTTATTAATTCCCTATTTTTTATGTTGCATTAGATATCCCCTAATATGCAAAATAATAATATAAAAAATTTATTGTGCTTCACTGTAGTTCGGTTGTATCTCATTCGTGTCTATACTTGAAAATCAACTATATATTTATTAACATAAATCACAGAGCATAATCTTTTATTATAGGTCGATCAACATTTAATTTGGAACTCCATCTTTGGTGCATGCAAATCAATTATATATCTATTAAACCCTCCATAGCATTATACATAGTTACCCTATCTTATCATTCTAGTATCGTATGGTACATAGGAAAACATCAACGTTAATGCTAGTTATATCATGCCATGATGTGCTAAAGTAAAAGTGAATGTTTTTCAAAAAACAAAATTAACAAAGATGAATATGAGCATTATATACACCACAATGATTTATTATAATTAATTGATATTGGATTTACAAGTTGTAAACTTTACTCGGTATTCTTGTATATGAGATGTGCTTCACCTGCATTTGTATGTATTTCTTTCTTTGGTAGATCCTAGAATCATTTATGTCAAACACAAATAAAAAATGATCAATCATCATATTCTAGGTCTGTGAAATAATACGGGTCTTGAATACATGCAAGCTCTTTAACAATATGATTTAAACTTGAGTATAAATAAAATAACATTGCACCTTATCATCCCCATAGTATCATTTTCTTTGTTTGTGCTTGGATTGATATCTATGCTTGACACCTTAATTTCAATGACAAGTTATGCTAAAGTAGAAGATGAACATTTGAAATCACGTTTGTGTAGGTATGAATGATAAATAACTTCAAGATTAATCTAAAATTCATCGTACATAAATGTCATAATGGGAACTAAATGCATAAGTATGACCATGATCATTCACCCATTGTGTGTGTCTCTCAATAGTGGGGGTGTAGGGCTGTGTGCATTAGAGATTCTAACCTGTAAACCATGTCTTGTCCTTAACCAGGGAAGGGTCCAGTGGGGCCTTGCGAGGCACTGGGGTGAAAGAGTGTTAGGTTGAGCGGGTTCTTTTATATGCATATGGGATTAACACCCCAGCCTATGACATGTTCTTTGCAGCTTCTCATGCTCATCTGTCACTTAGTGCATGGCTAGGGTATAGACACATAGTTTGGTAGTTATATTCTTGGACTTGCTGTTATAGTATCCATTGCATTAATAGTGTGTCACTATATGTCATGATCCTTTAGTTCATGAATTTTTGGCAAGTACGAACATGTGAACTGGTGTCTTTTGCTTGATATATATGGTTGAGTGTGGTATATTCTAAAAACACAAGTACTTTCAAAAAGTGAGAGAAGCATAAACTGTTGAAATCTGGGCCATCTTTCATGAACTTGAATCTTTCTAAGTTACCGCCGCCCTATAGCACTAGCGCTGGTGGTAATTATTTTTTTGTTTTATATGCCTATCTCGTGTTTTTTTTATTTTTGATGCCCTTAATCGTCATGTACCTCTGCCCGGTGTGAGTTTTTTCTTTTAGTTATAATATGTTTTTGTCATGATGTGTTTAATCTATTGATACTTAGCTAATGAGTGCGACTAAACATGATAATGTAAGTTGAACATGCCTTTAGGTATGTGTGAGGATTTAGATTGTATAATGATATTTCACTGATCTCACATCCTTAGAAAATGCGCACTTATAGAAATTTCAAAGCTTACATGTTATAACTCATGATATTGTGTTTAACATTCAAGGAATGACTTGAAAACAAAATGTCACGTTGTTCATTTTCATATATAGAGTTAAAAATATTGGGCCAAAATTATAATAGTAAGGTCTTTGTATACAATTTAAAGTGTATCAATCTATGTGGGTAGATTTCGATAGATTCAGGGACCCTGAAAAAAATTAGTATAAATTGATAGAAAAAAACTCATCTATATGATATCAAAATATGTGCCAAGGATACCCCCGGAGCACTACTCATTTCACCTAATAAGCCTCTATGAGCATTGTGAGGATGAGCACCTTAGTCTTTGGAATCATTTCGATATTGTGCAAAGATGGTAAATTGAGTTAGTGCCCTTTGTTATAGTCTTAGTATATTGTTTATAGAAATATGACATGATTTTTTACTTCATTACTATTGTGTTAGCATGTTGATTTATTGAGATAAAACATGTATTGATGATTATTTCTACATGATGTTTTCTTATGCTACACGTACACATGTCATTATTCTATCTAACTCTTTCATGCTTAAGAGTTGTACTTAAACTGCAATGACTATCAATTGCACAAGTGTAATAGTAAATAATAATTACTATTTATGACGCTTACAATATTATGAGGTATTAACTCTATAAATCACCTGACATTTGTCACAACCCGCATTTTCACTGCATAAAAAAACTTATCAGAGTAAGGGAAAATGTGCGTCATGATGCCACGTCAGTAGGGGATAACTTCGGTCGCTCAAGCAAACACCTACTTAATCATGAAGGAAGATTCTTTAAATTATTTTAAGGTAAAATTAGTTTAAGTGTAGAGATAGTCGTATCCCTCGGCTTAGTGGCTCATCTAGTCCACGAATCGAAATATAACTATACACTGCGGAAAATACTTGTTTAGATTGACTCCAACATCCTATATGAGTATAAACGTTCCCAAAGGACAACCCATGCCATGCAAGACCCTTTATTTATAATAGTAGTAAAGATAGATTTTACGGTCACTAAATATAACAAGTTAGAGTTTTAAATTATGCAATGCACGAATTAATAGTAATAGATTTCATACTTGAAAATACCTAACATGCGTTCCTAACATAAATCCTCCCAGAGAGCAAGTAATCCATATCCACATATAGAAAACCAAGCAGCTAGCAAGAATCTAAAAGTTACAATTCTGTGGTCGTCAACAAACTGGCACGAACCCACATACAACAAAGTATGTCTGAAACAGTAAAACTAAATAAGCAACAAACTACCTCGCTAAGACGAGGCAATAACCACGGCCAACACTCCCGCCCAAAAACTCCAATACTAGCTCTACTAACTGCTACTGCTCTGAACCTGAGGCATTCCAAAGACAGAACACCTCAGCAAGAAGGTACAAATGGTGGCAGAAAAAGAAATAAGCCAAAATAAATAAAGGTCAAATAGGGATACCAACCCAAGACCAAAAGTACTGACGTAAAGTACAAAAAGAAAACATGACATCAACAGGAAAAGAACTCTTACGTGATTCATCACGTTCAACAAGAGTACACCAAACGCACGAGGCTATAAGGTGACAACATGAATAATTCATAAGGAAGAAATACAAAACCTTTATTAGGCACTTGTGGTCTACTCTACCCAGAAACATAGGCGAGGTGGTCCCTCAACTGGACACACCCTCACGAATAAAATATTCATCTAACTGCGAGGGAGTCTCATACTCTCCACCATACACCGCAGATGCCCAAAAACCTGGTAGACTTCCACAAGGTGCTAATAAAGGCATCAAACATTGGGGAGGTGGTTTTGTCCACTAACTCCCGCAATCAAGAAAAACCACAAAGAAAACACCCCATATCTTGGGATTTCGCTCCTCAGATTCTACATGACACTTCTAGATTCAAGACACGGTTGATCAACCCTCAGGAACGATGTACAATCTTAGATAAATTCTAATACGTTCAATAACGAAAGCTAAGACATTTAAATCCATCATTAAGATACATCAAGAACGAGTAAACATAACCAGACAAGATCGAGTTACCATGACCAAAACCTTACAACATCATGTGATCATTGAAACGGTTAATCATATCAATAATTTGGAAGAACATGCGCAGAAAATTTTAAAGAATATGAAAATATAGCCGTTACCATCAAATCAGACAAGGAGAAACGAGGGGGAACCACCACTTGCCTTGGTTTTACCGGAAAAGTCCTCCGAATCACTCCACGTCGTAGATCGGGGCAAAAGGATGCGGGAAAAGTTGAAATCTGAACAAGAACGGCCGAAAGTGAGGTTAGGGCCGAAAAACCCTAACGAGAAATCTCAAGAAACGGGGAAGATATTACCAGGAAGGCGTAGCTCTCAGCGAGAGCTTTCCGAATCTATGATCCAATGAAGATTTCGAGCACCGGAGAACCGTCGGCGGCCACCGGAAGGTTCACGAAATATTTTCTCTCTCACGCTCACGCCGCTCTGATTTTGGGGGAAAGATCCGAGAAGATAAAGGAATGTTTTTTCTTAATATAACTATCAGAGTATATATTTAAAGATATCTACAAAGATATATAAATATATATATTTATAAAATCTTTTGTCTAAAACGTACTTTTTTTACACGCTGGTGCGCGGAAGACACAAATAAAGGTTTAATATGGCTTCAAATCGAAAAGTGTCCAACATGAAAGTTGTACATCTCGTCGAGACGAACAAGTTTCATAGTAATCATTTTTCCATACGACATCGTTTTGACCCTCAAAAAGGCTCCCGAACATAAAATACAGCAGACTACACGAGAACGAGTTATAGGTACTCGAGTAGGTCCAGAAATGTCACTCGACTAGGAAAATAATCACTCGAGTAGGTCCATATAATCACTCGAGTAAAAGGAAGGAGCACTCGAGATAGGGAAAAATTACTCGAGTAGGTCCAATAATCACTCGAGTAGCTCGAAGAAAAAAATACTCGTGTAAATAAAAGAAATGACTCGAGACAAAATTGGCAGAATCACTCGTGTACCTGAAGAAATTCACTCGAGACGAAGAGGATATCACTCGTGTACCTGAAGAAATTCACTCGAGACGAAGACGATATCAATCGTGTGAAAAAAGAAAGGGACTCGAGTAACTTTGCATTGGTGAACAAATTCTTTGCAAATATACCCTTATGATTAAACTATATCAATGAATAGTGTTTTTCATTTTTGAATAGTACTTTAATATTAAAATATTCACATTTATATATTTTTGTATAAGGAATCTACGAGATCAAAACGGAGGCCAAACGCGTGCCGAAATAAATGAAATTCGCACCGTAGGCGTACACTGACGCTACGAACGCAACGGATAAGTCAAAACCAAAATCCGACGAGTCATTCCCGAGATATTAATCTTCAAAGTATACGGCGAACATAAACAATCCAAAACTTCAATCACGTGCTGAGACTCCAAAAATGCTCGGGTTGCGACGAAACTTGACGAGCAAGTCCAAAATTACTTAATTTAAATACCAAATGCAAAATTTTCCCATCACAATAAGAATTCGGCCGACTCGACCGCACGGACACGAAAATGCCTTAATGGCATTGCGTCGTCAACTCGACGTTAAAAGTAACGCCACGACGTCCTAAATATGACGATGCCCATTCAAATAAAATCATCAAAAAAGTCTGGGGCCCTACAGTCACTCCCCCTAAAAAGAAGTTTCGTCCCGAAACTTAACACAACTTCAAAACCAAAACCAAACGATAAAATCAAACATGACACTCCTTTTATCATGTCAAATTAGTCTCTGTCCATCTGATTCAAGTATAGGCTGATGATTATACCAAAGTTCTGTGCTCGCAGATTGTCCTTTATCCTCCAAAAAAACACTGCACCCCAGTCTATTCTCTTCCGGCATATGATGGCGACCAAAATTTTGAACATGTCTGAGGATATGTAATCATGGGATCCAGTATTACACATCAAAACTTTTCCAATTATATCTCAAAGGAGTTTTCCTTCGCCATTCATCCCTTTTCACTTGATTTCTTTAGTTCCTCTTGGTAGACCACAGAATAACAGAGCCCTTGAGAAATCACTATCTTCTAACTGATCTTCCTGCACACATTCCTGGAGCCATAGATACCTTGTGAGTAGAGAAGCTTTCGCTTTGACTCTGACTTGCCTAACTTAGCTCTTGATTACGATGTCTTCCCTGTGGAGCATGACATTTTGGAAGAACTCCAGAACCTCCTTGTCCAACACTATGCAAGGGTGTTCGAGGAAGAAGGTGAGACCTGTCGATTCCAACATAAGGATCACATTTCAGAACTCATCCATGGTCGTAGCGAAGCCTGTTCGCATAAGTTCTCCCCCTATGAGCAAACCACCGAGACCTCTGGGATCCATGAAGACAAACTGAAATCCAGAAGATTGAATGAATTGGAGAGGACAATGCACTGATGTTGCGAACGACGACTTCCTATCGCAAAATCTGAATAAGTGGAAGGAGAAATCGATGAGATTCAGAAAAGCCTTGATGAACGTCGTCTGAGAGATGAAAATTTCATCTTCAAATTATTTCACCTGAAATGCTAAGAAATACTTCAGCTCTCCCACACTGCTCATTTTAAACTTTCCTTGTATAAGTTTAGAAAACTTCTTGCAAAGGTGGTCCTCCGTAGAGCCAAAAATAATGTCGTCGACATAGATTTGCACTAGAAAAATCTTGCCTTTTACTTCCTGAAGAAATAATGACTTATCTATTTTTCTTCTTGCAAACTTGTTATCAAGAAGAAAGCCAGAAAGTGTCTCAGACCAAGCTCGAGGAGCTTGTTTTAAACCATACAGAGACTTTTTAAGAAAATATACATAATTAATGAAAGTAGAGTCTATAAAACCTGGGGATTGAGCTACGTATACTTCCTCTTTTTGATCTCCATTGAGAAATGTTGACTTCACATCCATTTGATAGACTTTGAAGCCTTTGTGAGTAGCATACACAAGAAACAACCTGATCGCTTCAAGTATGGCCACTAGAGAAAAGGTCTGATCGTAGTCGATCCCTTCTTCTTGTCTATACCCTTGAGCTACAATCCTGGCTTTCTTCTTTATAATTACTCCATTCTCGACCAGCTTGTTTCGGAATATCTTTTTGGTACCGATCACATTCTGTCCTTTGGGTCTGGGCACCAACTCCCAAACCTTGCACCTTTCAAACTGGTTGAGCTCCTCTTGCATAGCCATTATCCAAGAGGCATTCGTTTTTCCTGCTTAGGCAAGAGCTTCGTTCTTTACTTTTGTTTAAGGTTTCGCCCGTTCCCAAGCGGGATCAATACTTATAGGGCTCTCCTGTGATTCTTCTCCTCTAGCGCTAGCATCGGCTTTGCCTGCAATTATTCTCTCGGATTCTTCTCCTCCAGGGCTTCATGCCTCGCCTATGGTTCCTAGTTATCGATTGGATATTATTTTTTCGTTGATTGGATCATCCCTCTACCACTGATCGGAGGAGATTGCAAACATTTTTATTTACCTACATGCATCAACTGTTGTTATTTTTCAAATAGTGTGCTGCTTTTTCAAAACAACTTTCTAAATAGATCTATTTAAATTGCTTTACTCAATCAGCAGATTTTTCATCTGTCGGAGCTATCCCAAACAGAGCCTAAATTAGTATCAATTCTGAAGAAAAAAACAAAAAAATTTAATTTATTCGCTCTTCTCCAAGAGTGGAGGCTAGTTTGACACTATTTAGGGTTGACCCTGAAGGAATGTCCCGTCTACAGGTCAACTATAAATGATAGGCAATATTGAATAAAAAACCAATCCATCAATCTAGCAGGCAGTTCAAAACTATCTTTTGGACTACTGGAGTCAGCAAGAAGTACAATGATGAAGAATATGCTCTGAGCAATCTGGTAATGATAACTAGCTCTCTAGACCTAAGTAGCAGAGTCAGGAGCAATATGCTTGTTGCAATCTGGGAATGACAACTAGTTCTCTGGACCTGAGCAATAGAGTCGGGAGTAATAGGCTCAGTGCAATCTGAAAGCTGTAACTGGTGCTCTAGTCCTGACCGACATGGTCGGGAGCAAAGTCTTGGAGTATTCTAGAAATGGAAACTATTATTCTTGACTCGAGCGGTAAAGTCAGTATTGTTTCTGGTGGCCAAACTTAGAGGGGTGTGAATTAGGTTTGTTAACAACCACATGAGATTTAAAAATTTTGAAGACAAAATACACTTTCTGGATACTAGCACTAGGCGGTAGAACTACCATCAGCAACATCACCAAAAATAGTGTTGATGTGCTAATACCCGAACAGGCAAGTGTACCTGTCGAATTATAGTATCAAGGTCATATTTAAACACGGGGTTGTCAAATACTGCTAATCACGCTTGAACTATTATCCTACCGAAAGAAAGTGGGTTTTGAGAATTTTTAAACTAAAATGAAAGATAATTTTTAGACGGAAAACTTATAATAAAAAGTTAGCATTCGATCGAAGATTCACCATAAAACGAAATGAGGGGGATGAAAAGGCATAGTTTTAAATTTTCAAATCATACTCGACCGTGACGGATCCATAATTAGGAAATAATTTTGCTAGAGCATTAAATCCCCTGACTTATAGACGTTTTGACCGAAATCTCTTTCAACTTAAAAAGGCCTAAAGTCGCATTATCGAGGTGACCGGCACTATTGGATTTGACTCCAATCCGGAAGATTTACGTCATCCTATCTCTAGAGTTGCATTCAACTCCTTCCTTTTTTGAGTGATCTTTCACATTCACGAGCCTCTCGGCTACTCAAATATGAGATCCCAAGCCTACTACCGTATACAGGAAATACGGAGTCGACAAAATAAGAATCAAAGAAGGATCGAGTAAAATTAAGTAAAAATAAAACTATGAAATAAAAGAAACCCTCATCTCATTTTATGGATCCTCACGATCGAACGCTAAAGAAAATTAGCTACGCATAATTGAAAGGGAAGACAAAAGAAGATAAGAGGGGAACATTTTCATTAATTGCAAAAAAGGAGTACACAAAATTTTAAAAAGATAAGACTATATTAGGAAGAAAAACTTGCAATAATGGAAAAAACTAATACAATAATGAAACTAATAACAACTCACAAGCACTCTCCACTCTCCAACTCAACACTCACATTCAACTTAAAACTTCACTCCCCAAAAATTTCTCCCCTTGGCTTGAGGGATGGAGTGGCTTATATAGGAGATGGAGAAGCTTATAGAATGAAAATGAAGAGGAGGGGGCAAGGGGGGTGGTCAGCCATGTAAAGGGAGAGAAGTTCATACATGGCATTAAATGAAGGGGAAGAAAAGGAGGTGGGTTCAATGCATTGGTGGCAAGGTGCATGGATGGAGAAATTAATAAGAGAGAGAGGATGAGTTGGGAGATGCATGAGGAATAAATGGAAGAGAAAAATAATAAATTGTAGAGAGTGGGAATGAAAGAGGGGATGCATGAGGAGTGGCCGGCCATGTGTATGGGGGTATGCATGTATGGCATTAAATGATGGAGAGAAGAGAGAAAATAATAAAAAGTAGAGAGATGGACATGATATGGGCTTTGTGGGCTCGGGTAAAGCTAGGATTGCATATAGGGGCTGCTCTTTCTGTGGCCGGGCTGCTCTTGAAGTGGGCTGCACCTTGAAGTGGGGAGGAGGTCGGGCATGCACTTTGTGGGCTGCTCCAATGAAGAGGGCTGCATGGGTGTTGAAGTGGCAGGGCTGCATGGATGTTGAAGTGGTCGGGCTGCATCATGTAGGCTGCATGGTTTGGATCAATGAAGGAGGGTTGCACCATAACTTGAGGGCTTCACCAATGAAGAAGGCTCGGGTATGGGCTGTAAGAGCCCCCCCCCCCCCTTACCAAGGAGGCTACCGGGTCTTATGCCCAGAACCGCCATCTTACGGTGGCACTAACGCACGGGTTAGTCGACACCGCAACACGCCGATCCTGTCGGCTAATACGATCATTTAACCTGTAGGCCAATATAAGAAGAAGAAGTAAAGAAGTATATAAATTCACTAGTCCACAAGTCACATAGTACAATCATATATATGAAATGAAAGGTACACAATATAGTCCACAGAAGAGTACAAAAAGAAAGAGTAATATGGCTTATGCCCAGTACATCAAATCCACTCTCTCTCAAAAATGAAAATGGAAGCTACACTAATACATCAGAACTCGTCCCACCTGAGGACGCACAGTAGTGGTAGTAGCCTGCTGAAGCGGTATCTGCTCCTCAAGTCCTGCCTCCTCGATGTGCTGGTGCTCCATCTCCACGGGCTCCTAAAAATAGTATGGTCACCGACCATTAGTCAAAAAGACTAAGTCATTTCCTCCGCACCTCGCCCCACAGCTCCTAGGCACCGAGCGGGAGGACGAAGCGGAGGACAACAAGGGGTAGCAAAAGTGGAAGCCGGTGACAGAATCTAACTAGCAGTCGTAATAAGTAATATTGAGCTACTCTAGCAGTTCTAAATATAGTACAAGTAGTAAGTAAGAGCAGTGCAGTAAAGGAAGTAAAGAACAGCAGTAAGTGCAAGTAAATAAACTATTCTACCACTATACTATCATCACAAAAGTACCCTAACTTATATAAATGCCCATACAAATATATAAGTTAGGATTTCCAGGAAATTTAACTTATCATATAAAAGAGCCCATACTAATTTATTTGATAAGGATCTATGAAGCATATGACCTAATATGAATGAATGTTATGATGCAATTTCATGCACAGTCAAGTGAAACTCACACATAACGACTCTGTGATCACAGACCTTTAGTTCCCACTTTTTGAGAGCTAGCATCACTCTCGGGTACCACCGCTGTGGCTACGGCAGCAGCGGAGCGGGCGTCTCCGCTTATAGGCCGGTATGCACACTACCAAGCCTTAGACCCCTCTCATATGCCTCTATACACGTCCAAGGTGCACTCTAGAGTCTCGCGTACGTACTTTGCTGACAACCCGTCAGTCTTGTTGGGTCGGATGTGCGTTATCGGGGGTCGTCCTCCAGACCGTAGTGTAAAACAACCCACTGGCCCCTCTAACCCTCATAACCGCCTGGTGCACCGTACTGCCATCGGTGTGACGAACGGCCAGTACTGCATGCCCCGCCACTAGATTTATGCACATGCAAGTATTTTACTCCGAGCCTTCCGCTCGCAGGACCAAACCCGTCATGAAAACCCTCAAACCCAACCCGGGTGAGAATGCACATTAGTGCCTTTATACCAACTCCCTCAAACCCTAAACGGGTGAGCATATATCATGAATCTCTCCAACCCTACACGGGTGGAAAGGTACAACAAATGCCTTAACCTATTAGACTACTCTTGTCTACGGGTTATTATACTTAGTGATTTAAGGTTAATCCCAGGACTGCCCCCGGTATTCCCTGTGAGGGGCTCTCAAGGGACACTAGGAACTGTGTTGGGATTACGCCTAGCGTTCCCTTTCGTAAGAATATTTACTTTAGTTGATGGCTACCCATGTTTCACCCCAGCTCTCTTTGTTTCTCTGGAACAACCCTAGTGACTTAAGATGTTACCGGGAAACCGACGGTCTTCCGTCGACCCCCACTCCAGTTACTACCTAAAGACTTGCAATTTTAACCCCATCACTAAGACCATACTACCGACCAGGGATTATTCATATTGCACTCTCTTATTTCTTCTGATAATCAATCCTCTGGTAACCCCTAAGGCAAGACCTATTTATGTTATATGCAGATCATGCCCTATTATTACCCTAAAAATGAAATCTTACAATCCTTAAGGCATCTTGCCCCTAAATATTTATCCTAGGGTTGTATGGGCTAAGGGAACTATCCTATGAATTCTCATAATTTTCCTTGGCCAAATAATCCCTTAATTAAATCTTTTGAATGAATTACTAGGTCACTTTACACATGAAGTAGTATGATTTAACATCCACTGACCTAGGTAATTTTTCCTGAGTTGTATAATGATAAAATATTACTGTCTACAGGGTTTCATAATTTTCCTTTGAATATTTATACCAATTCCTTATTTAATACCAAATTCACATAATTTCCATTTTCCAAATGAAGTACAGGTAATATGTAATCCGAAATTCCAAGAAAATTACATAACATATAAAACATTAATTTATGACTATTGGCAGAGTTTCATCAACTTTTATTGTGTAATGGCCTATCAATTTCCATTCTTACATATTTACCAAAAATGTCATTATATTAATTTAAAAATTATCAATACACCCATTAATTCTGAAAAAGTTATACAAGACTAATAATACAATTTTACAGCACTAGAAGTATTTCCAAATTTTTCTGAGGTGCATATCCATCAATTCAAGAAGAAATGAAATAAGGGTAAAATGGGCATTTTAAGATATTTTATTCCAAAAGTTCTTCAATTAGAACGATCAAATTTTCCTAAGTCAAATGTAACCTTATCTACATCTTGGCAAAGTTTGAGTATTTGTGCTTGAGGAAAACCTATTTTTCAAATTTATTTTCAAAAGGAGCTATATTTAAAAAAATTTCAATTAATGGGATTTTTGATTCCAAAAATCCCATAATTAATCTGAGGGGTGAAAGTTACCCTAATGAACCACTTTAAACAAATCCAAGATTTTTGAATGCCTCCATTAGGCTGAATACACAATATTTAAACTATTGCTATTAGCACCCAAGGTAATATGTACACCAACACATGCAAGTGGATTTTCCCATCATGTAGTGATCCAAAAGTGCTGAAATGTTTATCATGCACTAATGGTGTTCCCAAGGGCCCACCTCCAAAATTTGGGGCCATGAGGAGTCATATAACTCCATATATTTCATTTATTTACATTTTGACATTTTGACCAAAACTATAGGAAACGTTGTTTCCAAAATTCCTAAATTTTGGCAGGGTCTAGGTATGCCCTAATCATGCATGTACCCAAAATTTGGGGCCATGGTGATTGCTGGTTTGACTTGGGCATCCAAATGAATTTCTGCCCTAGTCTAGGACCAGTCCTAGGATAAATGTCCTACAGGCCAGAATACTGGACCAACGTTAATGATTAAGATGTAAAATTAAAGGTAACAGGTAAGGCTACATTTTTCATTCAGGGATTAGTTTCTGAAAATGCCTCTAAGAGGCCTGAAAATGACATGCAAAGTCACTGTATTTATGTGACACTTAATTAAATTCACTTCATTATATATATATAAGTATTTAGATTTTTAAAATAAAACCGCACGAATCTTGACGCGCGAATGAACGGAATCCGTTCATCTTCTCCAATGGATCAAGGGCCGAGATTCATTTTTCCTGGGCGATGTTTGCTGGCGGTTTCCGGCCAGCTGAGCCACCACCACCGCCGGCGGATGTCGCCACCACCTTCGCTAAGGTGGGGGCTAGCGTTTCCCGGCGGTGGGGCCGCCGGAGTTGGCTCCTCCGGCGAACCCGAGCATGAAGAAAAAGCCCGAATTTCTCGTTTTTCCTCTCATGGCATCGGGCTCGATTGAGCCCGATATCTCCCTAAATGGATCTAGAATTCTAGTACAGGTAGAGGGGCGGCGAAACGGACCTGGATTGGGGCTTGGCTGCGGGTCAGGCGGCGGTTTGCCATGGTGGTGGTGCGCCGGCGAGCTCCACCCCGAATGCTTGATTCTCCACCTTTTTCCATGTTCCAGCACTCGATTTCGATTCCTTTCTACCTCCTGAAGCTATTGGTGAGGTTATTTGGGGCTGAGGTGGAGTATAAGGGGAGATACAACCAAGGTGAGCTCGGGCTCAGCCTTGGTTACTCCGCCCCTGCTTTCCAAGTGGCACACAGCCCCCAATTTCCTCTGGAATGAATTTAGGAGGTCGGCCAGCTGGTGTTGGGCAGAGGAATTCAGCTGAAGGGGTGGTCATGTGGCCACCATTCCCTTTCATCCCCATTTCTCTCTCCTCTTTCTCTCAAAATTCCATTTCTACCCCTTTGCATGCATTCTCTCTCCTGATTTAGCGGGGTAGGGCTGGTCTTGTTCACTTGGGCTGGCCATGGGCCAAATTTGGTGGGCTTGGTCCAAGGAGAGGTGGCTTGGTCTTCATTTTCTTCTTTAGGTCAAATGGTTGACTTGTTGACTTGGAGAGTTGACTTAATCAACATGGTGGGTGGGCTGAACCTACTTGGTGGTAATGGGTCTAGTGGCACCACCCAACTTGGGTTGGGTCAAGGGGGTGCCCTACTTAGGCTAATTGGGCTTATGAGTGTGGGTTTGACCAAATTAAGCCCAAGGTTGACTTTGGTCAATTGGGGTCAAAGTGTTGACCTAATGGCATGCCCTAGGGTACACTTAGATTGTTTTTAGGGTTAGGGCAATGTGGTGGGGTCATGGTGTGGCTAGGGTCCTCACTTAGGCTAGTTTGACCTAGTTTGACTTTGGTCCTATAGTGAGCTCCACATGGCTACTACCCACTACCTAGGGTCAAACCTAGTTGATCTCCTTAAAATTCACTCCATGCCTAACCCAATCTAAGTTGAGGGGTCCAAAAGTAACATGGGATGTTACAAATTCCAATAAACAAGAAAATAATTTCGTCCCCGAAATTTAAGTTCAGGTCTACGGGGTTCTACTTGCAAGAATTTTTAAGAAACTTTAAAACATAAATTGAAAGTACCTGATGCAAATAGCTCCGGGTGTTGCTCCAGCATCAGATCCCTCGGCTCCCAGGTGTGCTCCTCCCGTCCATGGTTGGACCACAGCACCTTCACAAGAGGGACCTTCTTCTTCCGCAACACTCGGATGGCTGTATTGTCAATCCGGATCGGCTCCAATCTAACTGATCTGTCAGGCTCTACCGGTCCGGCTGTAGTAGTAATGTTCTGCTCCGGCCGAAGGAGAGCTCTTCGCAAGGAAGAGACATGGAAGACGTCATGTAATGCACCCAACTCCGGTGGCAGCTGCAGTCGGTAAGCTAAGGGGTCGATCCGCTCCAGGATCAGGTACGGCCCCATGTATCGTGGACTGAGCTTCTTGTGCCTCCGCACCCGAGAGACACCGTGTACTGGACGTATCTTTAAGAATACTCTGTCTCCAACCTGGAACTCCACCTTCCGGTGCCGAGCATCATAATATTTTGCCTGCCTGCTCTGGGCCTCTAGTAGCCGATCCCTGATCAAACAAATCTGAACCTCAGTATCCTCTATATAATCAGATCCAAGAGCCCTGGTATCCACATCCTGAACCCATGATAGCGGTGTCCGGCATCTCCTCCCATAAATTGCCTCATATGGAGCCATCCTGATGCTAGCCTGGTGGCTGTTATTGTACGAGAACTCAATCAGTGGCAGCAGCCTCTCCCAAGGCTTCCTCGTATCCAATATGCATAGTCTGAGTAGGTCCTCCATGGTCCGGATGGTCCGCTCGGTCTGTCCGTCGGTCTGCGGATGGAAGACGGTATTAAAGTAAGCCGAGATCCCAAGTAAGCATGCACGGCCCTCCACTCGCTCGAAGTGAACCGACCATCACGGTCCGAAACAATCGTCCTGGGAATGCCATGATATCTGACGAACTGCTCCACAAATAATCTCACCAGAGCTACAACTGGGGCATCCTTCCGAACTGGAATAAATCGGGTTACCTTGGTCAGTCTATCCACTATGACCCATATAGAATCATGCCCAGAGTGGGAGCGAGGCAATCCGTGTACAAAGTCCATAGCAATTTCCTCGAACTTCCATTCTGGAACTGGCAGTGGCTGTAGTAAACCTCCCGGGCTCTTGCATTCTGCTTTCACATGCTGGCAGGTCTCGCAATGGGTCACAAAATCCGTGATCTCCCTCTTCATCCGGGGCCAATACATAGACCTCCGCAAATCTGCCCACATCTTGGTGATGTCGGGGTGCACTGAATATCTGGAGCAATGAGCCTCTTTGAGTATATCATCCCGGATACTGCCCCCTGCTAGTATGTAGATGTGCCCACGGAATCGAAGAAGATCATCCTGTAGCGTGTAGTCCTCAACCTTGCCCCTCTCCATGGCACTAAAAATCGGCAGTATCGCAGCATCCAGCCTCTGATGTGTTCAGATGCGCTCCTGTATATCATCGTCACTGATCACTGAGCTCAAATACTCTCGATATACTACTGGCTCGGTCTCAGATACCATGGTAATGTGCATGTCCTCCATCATCTGTAGCAGCTCTATAGACATCAACCGGGGCTCCAGTCCAGAAGTGCCGGCCCTCCTGATCAAAGCATCTGCTACCGTGTTCGCTTTTCCTGGATGGTAGTGGATCTTATAATCATAGTCACAGAGGAATTCTAGCCATCTCCTCTGTCTCAGGTTTAAGTCCTTCTGTGTATCGATATATTTAAGATTCTTGTGATCTGAAAAGATGTCACAATGAATCCCGTATAAGTAATGCCTCCATATCTTTAGGGTGAATACCACAGCCCCGAGTTCTAGGTCATGTACTGGATAGTTATGCTCATGCTTCTTCAACTATCTTGAAGAATAAGCAATAACATGTCCATGCTGCATCAGGACTGCACCCATCCCCTGATAAGAGGCATCCGTGTAGATCTGGAATCCTTCGCACCCAAATGGAAGCGCAAGAATGGGGGATGAGATGAGTCGGTCCTTCAGCTCCTAAAAAGCTGTCTCGCACCGCTTTGACCAAACAAAATCTGCGTCCTTCTTCGTCAAGGATGTGAGGGGGAGTGCTATCCTCGAGAATCCCTCCACGAACTTGCGATAATACCCTGCTAGTCCTAAGAAACTGCGAATGTCAGATGCGGTCTTCGGCCGTGGCCAATCCCTCACTATCTCTATCTTGGCTGGGTCCACTGCTAATCCAGCCCCACTGATCGTGTGCCCCAGGAAAGCCACCTCCTGCAGCCAGAACTGGCACTTTGAAAATTTTGCGTACATCTGGGACTCCCTCAGCCTCTGCAAGACCTGCACCAGGTGCTCTGCATGCTCCTCCTGAGTCCGGGAATATATCAGAATGTCGTCGATGAATACAATCACGAAGCGGTCTAAGAAGGGCTCGAATACACGGTTCATTAGACTCATGAATTCGGCAGGGGCATTCGTGAGTCCAAAAGGCATCACCGTGAACTCGTATAATCCATAGCGTGAACTGAATACCGTCTTCGGTATGTCCTCTTCCCTGATATGGAGCTGGTAGTAACCGGATCGCAAATCTAGCTTGGAGATCCAGAAGGCTCCCTGCAGCTGGTCAAATAACTCATCTATCCGAGGCAGAGGATAGGTATTGCGGACCGTTAACTGGTTCAGCTCCCGGTAATCTATGCATAGTCGCAATGACCCATCGTTCTTCTTCACAAAGAGAACTGGCACTCCCCACGGCGATGAACTGGGCCGCACAAATCCTGACTCGACTAGCTCCTGTAGTTGAGTCCTGAACTCTGCTAACTCCCTGGGAGCCATCCTGTAGGGTACCCGGGACACCGGCCTCGCTCCCGGTACTAGCTGAATCCTGAAATCCAAGTCTCTAGCAGGTGGTATCCCGGGCAATTTCTCCGGAAATACGTCGGAGAAATCCCGGACCACCGGAATATCTGAAATACTCTTCTCTACTCCCACCATCTCAAAGCAGATAAGATAGACTTCTTCTCCCTGCTCGTGGGCCTTCACAGCCTGTACAGAAGATAACAATAGGTGGCAGATAGGCTGAATACCTTCAATGATAACATGAGAGTCGCCATGCCTTAGCGTGATCCTCCTGGACGGACAATCTATCTTAGCATGGTTCTGATGTAGCCATGCCATGCCCAAAATCAAGTCAAAGTCCTGCAGTTTCAGAATAGTTGCTGGCGCCTCAAATGCCTTGCCACCAATCTCGGCCTCCATATCACAATGTACAGTGGTCCGCAGCTCTGACCCATCGGGTAGACGCACCCTCATCTCTAGTCCAGGAAATCTCTCCACGCCTTCGAGTCCGTCTATAAAGGCCTCGGATACGAACGAGTGCGAAGCACCCGTGTCGAAGAGAGTATGAGCGGGCTTGCTGCTGATCATAACTATGCCTGAGGTTTGTTTAAGTTAAAATTAATTGTTACCCTATAATTCCAGGTACTATATAATTGAAAACTCGAGAAATTTTTAATAATTAACCTTAAGTACCTGTGATAACCTCCTCGGGGTTCCTCTGCTCTGTGAGGTCCAAGGCGTATATCTGCTCCTGCTCGCGTCTCCTGCCGTGATATCCCCGGCCTCGGCCTCGTCCTCGGCCTCGCTGTACTGGGGCAATTGGAGGTGGAGGAGGAGGAGGATGGAAACGATGCGGGCACTCCGACCTAATGTGCCCGGGCTGGCGGCATCCGTAACAAACTACCTGTTGGTGGCCTCGGTCATCCTGTCTCCTCGGATCATGCATCTGTAGAGGTGGGGGAGCCAATGCTGGATTAGGCCCCTTCTCCTGCCTGAAGTTGGGACGACGACGTCCCCCACCCTTCTTGTATCCGATAGTCCTGCCTCTCTGAGAGCCCGTGCTGCTCTCTCCTGATGCCGACCCATCAAATGGTCTCTTCCCTCTGACTTGCACCATCAGCTGGTCAGCCTCCAGCTTCTTTGCCATCTCGATGATCTGTCTAGACGTGCCATGAGAAATGAACAGCAAGGCATGCCTCAAATCATCCCTGAGGCCCCGGTAGAACCTCTTGGCATGCCTCCTATCATCGGTATCCTGAATCCCTGCGAACCTGGCCAAATGAGAGAACTCTCTCTGATACTCGATCACCGATCTAGTCCCCTCCCTGAGGTTCAAAAACCTCTCCTCCAAGGCATCTCTGTCCGTAGCAGAGACGAAGTGCTCCAGAAATACATCGACAAACTCCTCCCATGATATCTCTGACAGCTCAAAGTCCGCATATGTAGACTCCCGCATAGATTTCCACCATCTCTTCGCATGAGCCTCTAGTGCAGAGGTGGCTAGAGGTACTGCCTCGACGACCGGGCAGCTGATGCCTGCTAAAATCTCGTGTATGGCCTCCAGCCATTCTTCCATCTTTACCGCATCCTCTGTCCCACGGTACGTCGGTGGGGACAGGCTCTTGAATGCACTCAGCCAGCTCGACCCCGGATTTGGAAGTGGAGCCGGGACTTGCTGGGATCTGAAGGCATCTAGAATCACCGTCAAAGTCTGCCCCATCTCCGTATGTAGGAATGGAGTGGCAGCTGGAGGGGAAGGAGCCATATTTTGCGGCGCGGCGACCTGTGGAGGTTGCATAAAGGTAAGGTTAAAACAGAACTGTCCTAACTAATTGTGCTCTGTGGACCATTTAATGTGACTTTTGCACATGGGCATACCACGGCTTCCGCTGCATAGTTTGTCCCCAAACTAATGCTCGGGCGGGGGTGGTCCCATGTTGTGGACTTTTTTCTCATATGATCGTTGTTCAAGTGATACCAGTTTGTAAGACCCCCCCCCCCCCCCCTTACCAAGGAGGCTACCGGGTCTTATGCCCAGAACCACCGTCTTACGGTGGCACTAACGCACGGGTTAGTCGACACCGCAACACGCTGATCCTTCCGGCTAATACGATCATTTAACATGTAGGCCAATATGAGAAGAAGAAGTAAAGCAGTATATAAATCCACTAGTCCACAAGTCACATAGTACAATCATATATATGAAATGAAAGGTACACAATATAGTCCACAGAAGAGTACAAAAAGAAAGAGTAATAAGGGCTTATGCCCAGTACATCAAATCCTCTCTCTCTCAAAAATGAAAACGGAAGCTACACTAATACATCAGAACTCGTCCCACCTGAGGACGCACTGAAAGTCCACCTAGTGTCAACTATGTGCACCTATGGGGGGGGGGGAATAGGTGACGTGTAGTTCTTTTGCGGAATTTACGAATGTACCTGCACAATAAAAATAAAAAGCACAGCACACAGAATACACAGATAATTTATAGTGGTTCCCCGACTTGGGTACATCCACTTTCCCCCTTCGACCTATCTCCCAACAAAGGACGACTCGGTCTCTTCTCCAACAGGATTGAAATCCAATCCCTGCACTAACGGAAGGAACCATTCCACACGTGAGAGTCAACACTCCCACAAAACGGGTTGCACCCAACCCTTACAACAACACGGAACAAACGTTCCTTTACAACAAAAGTAAATATAGAATGTACATGAGATACAAACTTCGTTTGGAGACTACGGTGTTCCTCTTCGTTCGACGACGTGTTCGTGAAGTCAACGAAAAGTCTACAACCTTGGTCTCTCTTGGAAAGGATCTTCCCGAAACCGGCGGCGGCAATCCGAGCGGCGGCTTGGTTCGGGATCGACGGCAACGAAGGTGCGCGGCAGCAGTACTCTGAGATCCAATCTTCGTTGCGAAGCAAACTAGGTCTACCAACGGTCACTCTACGATCGGTCGTCTCGATCGATTCGGACGGGGGAGTTTTTCCCGGTCAACAAATCGAGAGACAAGGGATCTCTGGATAGACACGTGAGACTCAAGCTTTGCTAAGCTTCTGTCGCCGGAGATCGAGAAGAGAATCAATCAGCAGCGGCGACGGACTAGCGCGAGCGGCGATGGAGGCGGCGGAGAGATTTCGCGATTTTAGGGTTTGCACTCGCTCGGCTTCTTTCTGTGTGTGTGTATTCCGTTCAAAATACCTGTATATAAATACTGTAGATGCTTTCCAAAATGACCATTGTGGGACCCACAAGCTGAATCCCTAAGTCCCGGTCCAGAGTCTTAACAGCGGCAGAATCCGGTTCAGGAAATTCCAGAAAAACGCCCAAGTCAAAATCGGTGAGAATCGAAAGTGATTCTCGCCGATTCGTCGAGAATCAAAGGTGATTCTTGACGATTCGGCGAGAGTCAAAGATGATTCTCGTCGAATTTGCCTTGGTTGCACGCACTGCTTTAGGCCAGGTCGAGACGGCGAGAATCAACCAGTGATTCTCGTCGATTCGACGAGAATCACTAGTGATTCTCGCCGAATCGGCGAGACGCAGAGGTGCAAGCTTAGAAGTGCCTGGAACTTGTTCGGCGAGAATCAACCACTGATTCTCGACGAATCGGCGAGAATCCCTTGTGATTCTCGACGAATCGGCGAGAATCCCTTGGTGATTCTCGTCGATTTACACTTAGACGAATTTTTGCCTTTCCACCCATGAGCTGCTCCTTGACCCATCCATGCTCCTTGTCTTCTCTTGCATAAATACGGCCCTGTACTTGAAAGTAAGTGCACTCCAATAGAGAGAGTACACGTAGGCCAACACATTGATCTGCTCAACGAGGGATTACGTCGTGCAGACCCGTGTATATTGACCTACTGCACCCTGACATTGATGTGCACTTAGCGTGGAAGAACTGCAAGCACAACTTAAAAGAGTTTATCAAATACATTGTCTATTGACCTTAGCTTGTCTAAGGGCTTCTTCAAATCAGGTACATTGTGGATACAATACCCAACAATCTCCCCCTATTTGAAGAAGCCTAAACCCTACAAGCTAAGGTGAATAGAGCAAATGAGAATGAAAACCATAAACTTAAAAGTGAGTTAATCCATTTCCAATACCAATTTCTTGGGAGCAAGCTTGGAGCCACCTTAGCCTTAGCCGAGAGGGTAATCTCCCCCTTTTCGGCTTCTGCAAATCGGGGTCTGTAGCGTTTGACCCTTTGCTCCCCCTCAGTTCTTGCATCTATACGCACGCTGGAGTTCCTTGCTCCCCCTCAGTTCTTGCACGAGCCTGGAGCTTCTGTGGTCTTTATTCCTCATAGTTTAGCATCCCCAATTCAGTCTTGAAAAGACTAAACTTGGCCTCGTCTAAGGGCTTTGTAAATATATCTGCAATCTGCTTGTCCGTGGGGACATAACAGAGAGAGATGTCCTTGTTCTCCACGTGCTCCCGAATGAAGTGGTAACGTACTTCAATGTGCTTCGTTCTGTTGTGCGACACCGGATTGTTGGCAATTGCAATTGCACTGGAGGAGTCGCAGTACAGTGGTATTTCCTTGAACTGAAGGTCGTAGTTGGCTAACTGGTTTCTGATCCATAGGAGTTGTGCGCAACAGCTGCCTGCCGAGATGTACTCAGACTCTGCTGTGGAGGTTGCAACAAAATTCTGTTTCTTGCTGTTCCATGAGATAAGCCTCCTGCCGAGGAATTGACACGTCCCGGAGGTGCTTTTCCTGTCATCCCTGCTCCCTGCAAAATCAGCATCTGAAAAGCCTATTAGCTCGACATCATTGTTTCTCGGGTACCACAAGCCAAGATTAGGAGTACCTTTAAGGTATCTTAGAATTCGCTTTGCAGCGACATAGTGAGATTCCTTAGTGTTCACCTGATATCGGGCACAGACACATGTGGAGAACATAATATCCGGTCTACTGGCAGTAAGGTAGAGCAGGGATCCAATGATGCTTCTGTATTTGGTTTCATCGAAAGGTTTACCTTTCTCATCCTTATCCAGAGACATGGTGGATCCCATTGGAGTCCTCATAGAGGTTGCACTCTCCATACCGAATTTCTTAAGGAGTTCATTTGTGAACTTCGTCTGAGAGATGAAGATTCCATCCTCAGACTGTTTCACTTGAAGTCCTAAGAAATACTTGAGCTCTTCCATACTGCTCATTTCAAACTTTCCTTGCATAAGTTTAGAAAACTTTTTGCAAAGATTGTTGTCCGTTGAGCCGGATATTATGTCATCGACATAGATTTGCACCAGCAAGATCTTGCCTTTGACTTCCCTGAGAAACAATGTTTTATCTATTTTACCTCTAGAGAACTTCTTCTCAAGAAGAAAACTAGATAAAGTCTCATACCAAGCTCGTGGAGCTTGTTTCAACCCATATAATGCTTTATTAAGAAAGTAGACATGATTGGGAAAAGTAGGATCGACAAAACCTGGGGGTTGAGCAACGTATACTTCCTCTTTCAGGTCTCCGTTCAGGAATGCCGATTTCACGTCCATTTGATAAACTGTGAATCCTTTGTGCGAAGCGTACGCCAGGAACAATCTGATTGCCTCGAGCCTTGCTACTGGTGCGAAGGTCTGGTCGAAGTCAATCCCCTCCTCCTGTCTGTAACCTTGAGCCACCAGTCTTGCTTTGTTCTTTATGATGACACCATGTTCATCCAGCTTATTTCTGAAGATCCACTTGGTGCCAATCACATTCTGCTTGTATGGTCTGGGAACTAGCGTCCAAACATTGCAACGTTTGAATTGATGCAGTTCATCTTGCATGGCCAGAATCCATGCCGCATCCTTGTTCGCCTCGTCGAATTTCTTTGGCTCTACCTGTGACAGGAAGCTAAGATGCAATACTTCGTTAATAGTACCTCTTCGAGTTCTGACACCGACACGGGGATCTCCGATGATCTGATCTCTAGGATGATCCCTTGCGTGCCGGAGCTCTAGAAGTCTGGCGTCTGGAGCTTCAACTACTTCTTGGGCTTCTCTTTCTTCCAAGAGATTTGTTTCATCTTGATCTTCAACATTTTCAGATGACGTGGAGGTGGACACTTTGACGTACTTGGGAGTGTCATCTTTAGCGGTCTCATCCAGACTCAGCTGTTCCAGTCGTGCACCTGCATCTTCAAGAATACTACTGGAAGAGTTGTTGTTAAGCAAACTTCCTTCATCAAATACAACATTTATTGATTCTTCTACCACTAGGGTTTTCTTATTGAAGACCCTATATGCCCGACTGTGGGCACTATAGCCCATGAATATGCCTTCGAAGCATTTTTCACCAAACTTAGTACGCGGGTACTTCCCATTATTCAGTACATAGCATCTGCAACCAAAAATCCTCAAGTAGGACATGGTTGGTTTCCTGCCTTTCAGTAGTTCGTAAGGCGTCTTATGATGATGCTTGTTGATCAATGCTCGGTTTTGTACATGACAAGCTGTATTGACAGCCTCTGCCCAGAAGT
This sequence comes from Platanthera guangdongensis, assembly GCA_039583875.1. Taxonomy (NCBI): domain Eukaryota; kingdom Viridiplantae; phylum Streptophyta; class Magnoliopsida; order Asparagales; family Orchidaceae; genus Platanthera; species Platanthera guangdongensis. The sequence goes on from CM077158.1 coordinate 69,215,706, forward strand.
ATTCCGGGAGAGAGGCGTCTTTCAACATTGTCGTGCAGGCTTCAATGAGAGTTCTATTTCTCCTCTCCACAACTCCATTTTGCTGAGGAGTACGCGGGGAGGAAAACTCATGAAAGATACCTTGTTCTTCACAAAATTCTGTCATAGCACCAGACTCGAATTCTGTTCCATGGTCACTTCTGATTTTGACCACTGAGCAGTTAAATTCGTTCTGAACCTGCTTGACAAAACTAGTGAAGATGTCAAACGTATCTGACTTTCGTTTCAAAAAGAACACCCATGTAAACCGAGAATGATCATCAACTATCACTAGCGTATATGACTTGCCTCCCAAGCTATGAACTTGCATTGGACCAAACAAGTCCATATGTAACAAGTAAAGACATCGAGAAGAGTCTTTGTCTGCAATGCTCTTAAAGGTAGCCCGAGTCTGTTTGCCCATCTGGCATGCAGGACAGGGGCTATCTTTGATGCACTTGATACTGGGAGCATCCCTTACTAAGTTCTTAGAAAATAGCATACTAATTGTCTTGAAATTAATATGTGCCAATCTCTTGTGTCATTGTTCACAAAGAGATGCACTGCCTGTTGCCACAAGGCATACGGGGGTAGAAGAATCTAAACTGAGAAAATCTAAGCAGAAGATATTTCTGCTCCTAATGCCTGATAATACCGTCTCAAAAGAGGTACGTGAAATTATCAGACATTTATCTTTGCAGAACTTAACGTCATAACCTTTGTCACATAACTGACTTACACTGATCAGGTTATGGTTTAACCCTTCAACATAAGCCACGTCGGTGATAGAGATTATACCGTTGGAAATCATACCGTAACCTCTGGTGACTCCTCGATCTGACCCTCCAAAGATGACTTTGGGTCCATGCTCGACTGGAGTGTAATCACGCAGCAGGCTTCTTGTCCCAGTCATATGCCGGGAGCATCCACTGTCCAAATACCAGATCGGCATTTTGGTGGCCTTTGGACATTCCTGCAAAACAAAATTAATTTGCCTTAGGAACCCAATCGAACTTGGGTCCTAGATTCCTGGTTAGCATACTCCCCCTCGGTTGGTTAACCCTACGAGTGGTCGGCCTCGCATTGTTAACATGGGGAGTCTCGTAATGCCTTTTATTAAACCAACAATCCACGGCAAAGTGACCGACTTTGCCACAGCACCAACAGTCGAACCTGTTGTATCTCTTCCTAGGCTCCTGCCTTACCCTGGGAACGGTGGGTACAGCTGGGGCCTTGGATCTGGAGGTGGAGGCCTCATGGTGACGGCAGTCACATGACTTCGTCACCTTCTGTATAACAGGCTTGACTTTTGGTGCCTGCTTTCCATTATGGCCGCTAGAGAACGGACCATAATTTCCTATGTGGATTTCCTCATAAGGTGCCTTGAAGGCACTCTCACCGAAGTTTCGGGGAAAGTTCTAACCGTCATACCGGCTCTTTGGCTTTGCAACCGAGGGCCGGAAATGATGCCCAAATGTTGACTCAAAGTCATGTTGGTTGCAAGGAAAGCCAGGCTTTCTGAACGCAACAGGACTAAGAGGAGCCTTACCCTTTTCATCAGCAGAGGCCTTCTTGGCGGCCTTATTCTTCCTCTGGTTCCTGTTTCTCCTAGAAGAGGAACCAGATAACCCTACATGCTGTAACGTCCCGAATCGCTCTAGGCCCCTAGTGTGTGTGTTTTGAGTCAGGAGGGTTGACTTGAGTCCTGAGAGTGCAGGGAATTGGACTGCACTTGTGGAGATGTGGAGAATCAGTGTAAAAAGGAAGTGACACGGGTAGGGACACGGCCGTGTGCCTACCCGTGTGCGTCGAGTTGAGCTCGACGACCCGTGTCGAGATCGTCGAGCTGTGTCGACACCTGGGGACACGGGTAGGGACACGGCCGTGTGCCTACCCGTGTGCGTCGAGTTGAGCTCGACGACCCGTGTCGAGATCGTCGAGCTGTGTCGACACCAAGGGACACGGGTAGTGACACGGCCGTGTCCCTACCCGTGTGCGTCGAGTTGAGCTCGACGAGAAGTGTCGAGATGCAACCCGAGAAGTACACGGCCAATGACACGGCCAGGCACACGGCCGTGTCATGTGAACACGGGTTGGGACACGGGCGTGTCCCTACCCGTGTCAAGCATTGAATCGACATGGAAACCGCCACGGCCGTTTCGCGGAAGCGGGACACGGGTACGGACACGGCCGTGTCCCTACCCGTGTCATATTTTATTTATATAAGGGACAGAAAACCCTAGCCGTTTTCATGCTCTTTTCATCCCCTATTTCCAGTGAGAACTCCTGTGAGAGGGAAAACTGCAGGAGCAAGCCCTACCGAAGGAGATCCGCCATCGCCGTGAAAGAGAAGATGCCGCCGAGGAGAACTACGCGATCCATGGCGAGAAATGGTGGTACCGCTGGAGCCAACGTGAGTTTCCTACCCTCTCCCTTGGTGCTAGATCTATAGTTATGCCTTAGGAGAGACATCGACTCAAGAGAGTCTTGATGGAGAGGAGAAGATCTCTAGGTTAGGCCATGTTAGAACTTGTGTTCTAGACTTTAGATCTCTTCAACCCTTCCCCTTATCTTCAATATGACGATGGGTGGATGGTCTCGTGAGGAGTTTATGGCCTTTGAGGTTGAATGAGGGAGGAGAATATTTCTGGAAAATTTAGAAACGATCGTTTGAGGAGGAAGACGAACCTATGCCGTTCATTTTCCTTTAAGATGCGCGCAGAATCTGTATTCTGCGCGCAGCGATCGTCTAGGCCATTTTCCCTATGGATAAGGCCAGATCTGGGCTTTCGGCTAAACACGAAAGTTGAAGCCCTTGGAAATACCTTTCCAACGAGTGGTTGCACGACTTCAGGTGATGTCTGTAGCCACGGGAAAGTCTAAACGAAAATGGGGTTTTACAAATCCTGCATGCAGAAACTGTGTTCTGTACGCAGCGGACTTCAAGTCCGATTCCAAGTAGGATAATGTCAAATCTGGGTTGAGCTCTGAATATGAAAGATGTAGTCCATGGAAATACCTTTCCATCGAGGGGTTACACGACTTCACCGGATTCCTGTAGCCTCGGGAATCTCCGGTCGAAGTTGCTGACCAGATTCAACCTGCGCCTAAATTCTGGGCTTAATGGAAAAATGGATTTTGTTTCGGTGAAATTATTAATGCAAGATACTTGCCTTGGATGAACCCTTATGATTAATCATTTGTTGTGTGATTGAAGTATCTTATTAATCATATTTCATATTACCAAATTGTGAAACAAACTTGTTTAAAAGAATTGAACTGGTAGGAATTGAAAGATTGAATATGGTACATTTCATGTTTAAGTTATGATATTACTAAAAAGGAAAGTGTGATAGATCTTTTTATGCGCATCATATTTATGTTAGATTGTCATCATTTGGAAAGTCATATAGATGAATAGATTATGATCATGTACATGTTCGATTAATGAAATGAGTCTTGTAGTCCAATACTTACAGAGTCGTCTCTCTACGGGTAGTATTGTGAAGGGATGTAAGTGCGATATTGACCGTCACTTGTTTTGGTCGTGTTGAGATAAGGTGTGGATGGATGGTTGGGCTGTGTCCTCGTGTTTACTTCCGAGGCCCCTTCCATGTTATGTTGATATGGTATTTGCATGAGGTGTGAGTCGACACGCGGTGTCGTAATCCCGGGTTAAGGATAGTGTGGCAGGTCTACGGGCTCGCCAGTCGTCACACCGACGGGAGTTGGCAGTTAGACTTGGTCGGTTTGGGCTGTGTCCTCGGTGTTCACGTCCCGAGGCCCCTCCGGCCATGTGAACGGTTGGGCTGTGTCCTCGTGCTTTCTTTTGAGGCCCCTTCCGTGTCACGCAAGGTCAGTTCGGGCTGTGTTCTTGGTGCACATCTACCCAAGACCCCGTTGGGCCATAGTACGCATGGGCTCCGCTGTTGTGTTCTTAGCGTTGAGGCGTACGGAGGCCTAGGTGAAGTAGTGTGATACCCGCCTAGTAGTAGAAGTGCCCGTTCTACTGTCACCGCCTGGCCACGGCGGCTGATGCCTGAGAGGTTAGCTACCTGCTCGAAAAGTGGGAACTACAGTCTGTGTCGACATAGCATTTGCATGGGTGTGCATGGGTGAGTCATTGCATAGCATTCATAGCATTTCATATCATTGCACAACAAGATCCTCATCGTATAAGTTTGTATGGGCACTCTTATACGATGAGTTACTTTATGTAACCCGATCCTTAACTTATAAGTTTGTATGGGCATTCTTATAAGTTAAGTTACTTTCCTGCTGAAGCTTTCTTACACTTGTTATTATACCTTGATGGCTCTTGTAGAATTGTTAGTTTACATATTGATAGCTTTTGTAGAACTGCTAGTTATACACTGATACTCATGTACCTTGTCACCTGATTGTACTTTTATACTTACTGATATATATTGTGCCCTTGTTTCTCTGTCTCCGCCCGGTGCCGAGGAGTCGCCGGGGGAGCGGATGTGAAACCACTTAGTCGTTTCGACTAACGGTTGCTACGTCTTCCTTTTTAGGAGGTCACGCCGCAGGTAGAGCAGCCGCAGACTACGCAGCAGGACAGCCAGGCCAGGACGACAGGGCCTGACGTGACGGTGCCGTCGATACCGTCTGTTACCGATGTTAGTGTTTTGCTTACTCTGATGTAGCCCGTTTGGGCATTGTTTAGCTGTACTCTGATATATTGTAGAAGCATGTTTTAGCTTCTCTTTATTGATGTATTTGGACATTATAATTTAGTGTGGATTTTGACTTCTTCTGTTTATTTATTTGGTTGGGTTGGCATGATATATTGATATTGTTGTAGCCGGCGGAATAGGCGTCTTGTGGTACAGGTTAGCCCGTGTGCTAATGCTACCGCAAGGCGGCTGTTCCGGGCATAAGACTCCCCCTTCGTGCCGTGTTTTGGGATCCGGGGAGGGGGGGGGTCTTACAAATGGTATCAGTTTGCCACGATCCTCAACTAAGAAGTCATTCAACAATGGTGCCACCCCCGTTTGGTTAGTCAGTTTGGGGACAAACTGACTTAGCGGAAGCAGTGGTGTGCCCATATGTAATTCACATTAAGTTGTCCAACTTTGACCTTAAGTTTAGCCAACCTGACCACAAATTTGTCGTGTATGTGTAGGTTCCACTGCATGTTGAGCCGATGGGGGGTACTCTTACCCCTCCCATACCCACTCAGTTCCAACAGTCTGAGTTGGGGCAGACGCTCACCGCCATTCTGGATGCTTTTAAGGCTCAGCAGGCTCCGGTGCAACAACAGGCCCCGAGCTCCAACTGGCTGAGCACCTTCCGGGCTCTCTCCCCTCCCGTCTACCTTGGGACGGAGTCAGCCGTACGTACAGAGGAATGGCTAGACACGATACAGGAGTTGTTGGCCGGTATCCGTTGCCCAGCCAACATGGCAGTGACATTGGCAGTGTCCGTCTTGGACTTACATGCGAAGAGGTGGTGGAAGTCCCTCATGGGCTCTACCTTCCAAGGCCGGATCTACACGGAGATAAGTTGGAATGAATTCTCGGGTGTTTTCTTGGAGCACTTTATCCCTACTTCGGCCCGAGATGAGCTTGAGCAGAGGTTCCTTCTACTAAAGCAGGGATCAAAGTCGGTTACAGAATACCAGCGGGAATTCCAGCATCTCGCAAGGTTTGCAGATTCTTATGAGTTGGATGACAGAGGTTATGCCAAGCGCTTCTATAAAGGGCTGAGAGATCCCCTAAGGCAGTCCCTTTTGTTTATAGCGGATGGTAGCTTGGCGGAGATCATTGATATGGCGAAAAAATTGGAGGCAGACCACATGGGATGTAGCAAGAGGCCTGCGGAGGACGTGATGGAAGCCGGCCCAAGTAATAGAAGGAGACGGGACTTCAGAGGAGGAAGAGGTTATCAAAGAGGTGGAGGGCGTGCCCACCGAAACTATAGGGTGGAGCATCCAGTTCCGCAGCCGCCTGCGTTGCCTCCACCCCCACAGCCTCAGCGATTCCAACAACCGGAAGGGCGGCGTGGTCTGGTGTGCTTCGAATGCAACCAGCCGGGCCACATCCGGCGTTTTTGCCCGCAACTATATGGGAACGCCCCTCCTGCTCTCCCTCCTGCTCTCCCTCCAGCAGCTCCACGAGGGCGAGGATATATGCGCGGTCGAGGACGAGGACCGCCAAGAGGAAACCCCGGACCAGCCCGGGATCAGGTGTACGCGCTTGACATGGCGCAGGAACGGAACCCACAAGATGTGATTGCAGGTATGATTTAATTTATTTACATATTTGCATGGTCTAACTTGAATTGATTAGAACTTACTAGCCACTAGCAATAAGTTTTGGTTGTTGGTACTTAGGCACCGTGATTATTGGCGGGAAGACAGCCTATGCGCTGTTCGATACCGGTGCCTCACACTCCTTTGTGTCCGAGGATTTCATAAAAGACATGGGGGATGTACAGTACTTCACTGGCATAGCCCGACGTGTACGCCTTCCGGACGGCTCGGAGATGATCGCAACCGCCAAGTGCGAGTTGGAGTTATTTATTGATGGGAAGGCCTTTGATACGCCGGCCACGGTTCTGAGGATGCCGGAGTTTGACATCATTTTGGGCATGGCATGGCTGGACTGGCACTTCGCGAGGATCGACTGCGCGGAGAAGCGGATCTATTTGAGGCATGGAGACTCTGACGTCATCTTCCAAGGTATTGGCTTCGCGCCACGTATGATATTATCTTCTATTCAGGCTGTAAAGGCTCATATGAAGGGGGATGAGGTCTTCATGATCTGGTTCGAGTTGAAGGAAGCAGCGTTGGAATTAAAGGATGTACGGGTAGTGCGGGATTTTCCTGAGGTATTTCCTGAGAAGCTACCAGGATTACCTCCGCATAGAGAGGTTGACTTCCAGATCAATCTAGTACCAGGTGCCAAGCCTGTATCCAAGGCTCCGTACAGAATGGCTCCGAAAGAACTCGCGGAGTTTAGAGTTCAATTGCAGGAACTGGTGGATTCAGGGTTCGTTCGCCCCAGTTCATCACCATGGGGAGCCCCTGTGCTGTTCGTGAAGAAGAAGGATGGAACACTGCGATTGTGCATAGATTATCGGGAACTCAATCGATTGACGGTGCGGAACACTTACCCACTACCGCGGATCGATGAGTTGTTCGATCAACTAGTGGGAGCACATTGGTTTTCTAAATTGGATTTGCGCTCCGGATACTATCAGTTGAGGATACAAGAAGGGGACATCCAGAAAACGGCCTTCAGTTCAAGATATGGTTTGTATGAGTTCACAGTAATGCCGTTTGGGCTCACAAATGCCCCTTCGGCCTTCATGAGCTTGATGAACAAGGTGTTTGAACCGTATTTGGACATCTTCGTCATTGTTTTCATCGACGACATCTTGGTCTACTCAAAGACGGAGGAGGAGCATGTCGAGCACCTGACCTTGGTTTTGAAGAAATTGAAGGAGCATGCCTTGTATGCCAAGTTTAGCAAGTGTGAATTCTGGCTTAAGGAGGTAGCCTTCTTGGGGCATGTGATCAGTGGAGCAGGATTAGCGGTGGATCCAGCGAAGGTGCGAGCCGTGAAGGAGTGGTCGCCCTTGAAGTCGGCGGCTGATGTACGAAGCTTTCTTGGACTTGCTGGGTACTACCGCAAGTTCGTGAAAGGATTCTCCAAGATTGCCCTTCCTCTTACCTCCTTGACGATGAAGGGAGTGCCATTTGAGTGGACACCTCAATGTGAAGCGGCATTTCAAGAGCTGAAGGATAGGCTTACCTCCGCCCCCATCCTTGCACTTCCGTCGGGGAAGGAAGGATTTCAAGTTTACACGGACGCTTCATATCAAGGGATGGGAGCGGTATTGATGCAGCATGGGCACGTGATCGCATATGCTTCAAGGCAGTTAAAGAAACATGAAATTAATTACCCGGTTCATGATTTGGAGTTGGGAGCAGTGGTGTTCGCTTTGAAAGTCTGGAGACATTATTTATATGGCGTGCACTGCGAGATCTTTTCCGATCACAAAAACTTGAAGTATGTTCACACTCAGAAGGAGTTGAACCTGAGGCAACGGCGGTGGTTGGAATTTCTATGCGACTACGAGTTCACCATGAACTACCACCCCGGGAAAGCGAACTCGGTAGCCGATGCCTTAAGTAGAAAAGTGCCAGGCTCTAGCCCAGAGTCTCGGCTGATGAGCATGGAGTTGGCTCGGATGATCGAGGAGATGGAAATTACTCTAGTATTCAAGGATCCTTCGGCAGAGTATGCGGAGTATTTGGCCAACATGAGCATAGTTTGTGATATCCGAGACCGGATTCGGGTGGAGCAAGGAATGGATGCGGCCTTGGCCCCGGCAATCAAGGCAATTGAAGATGGGACCACCGATGAGTACATACTCAAAGACGGCCTCATTTATTTTCGTGGCCGACTCTATATTCCCAAGGGCGGCAAAATTCGGGAAGATATATTGAGAGAGGCGCATTCCTCTCAATATTCAGTGCATCCGGGTATTGCTAAGATGTACGCCGGACTGCGGAAGACCATGTGTTGGCCGGCAATGAAGAAGGATGTCCGCTACTATGTTACACATTGCGAAGCTTGCCAAAGAGTGAAGGCTGAATGCAGGAGTCCCGGTGGTTTGTTGCAGTCATTGCCCATCCCCGAATGGAAGTTCGAGGATATCTCCATGGACTTTGTTCATGGGTTACCTCGTTCCCGCTCCGGGAATGATTCAGTATGGGTTATTGTGGATCGACTGACAAAGGTGGCCCGGTTCATTCCAATGAAGAAGGAAGCACACGTGGATGCTTTGGTACGCCTTTTTGTGGAGCAATTTGTACGGTATCATGGCGTGCCCAAGACAATTGTTTCAGATCGGGATGGTCGGTTTACATCCAATGAGTGGAAGGCGGTACAGGCGTATTTGGGCTCACGCCTAACCTTTAGTACCGCATTTCATCCACAGACGGACGGGCAGTCAGAGCGGACCATCAGAACACTGGAGGATTTATTGAGGTTATGTGTGTTGGACAGAGGAGAGCCATGGGAAAGGCTCTTGCCACTAGTGGAATTCTCCTATAATAATAGCCATCAGGCGAGCATCGCCATGGCGCCCCATGAAGCCCTTTACGGAAGAAGGTGCAGGACTCCCTTGTCTTGGGTACAAGATGAAGATCCGAAGGCATTGGGAAACGAATACATAGATGATACTGATGCGGCGGTCAGATTGATACGGGATCGCATGTTGGAGGCTCAAAGTCGACAGGCGAAGTATTACAATAAAAAGCACCGGATGGTGGAGTTCCAAGTGGGCGAAAAAGTGTTCCTTAAGATTCGGCCGATGCATGGAGTTTCGCGGGTGCGTGGAGTGAAAAAGCTCAGCCCGAGGTATGTTGGGCCTTATACTATATTGGAAAGGATTGGCCCGTTGGCCTATCGGTTGGAGTTACCACCGGAACTGGAAAATCTTCACGACGTGTTCCATGTATCGTCGCTTCGAAAAGCACTGTTGCGGCCCGACCAGTATATTCCCACTACTGATGGTGCGGTGGCATCAGATAGGACTGTGCGACTAGAGCCGGTACGAATTGTTGACAGCGAGACAAGAACATTACGCCGCAAAAGTGTTCCCTTAGTGAAGGTGCAATGGATGAATCATGGGAAGGAGGAGTACACTTGGGAGCCAATGGATTTAATGCGGCAACGCTACCCGGAGTTGTTTGCTCAAGGTAATTTTATTTAAAAGCATATGTTAAATTTCCTGTTATACACTTCTCCCCACAACCTAAGCCTGATTTCGGGGACGAAATCTTTTATTTTGTTTATAGGATTTGTAACGTCCCGAATCGCTCTAGGCCCCTAGTGTGTGTGTTTTGAGTCAGGAGGGTTGACTTGAGTCCTGAGAGTGCAGGGAATTGGACTGCACTTGTGGAGAAGTGGAGAATCAGTGTAAAAAGGAAGTGACAGGGGTAGGGACACGGCCGTGTGCCTACCCGTGTGCGTCGAGTTGAGCTCGACGACCCGTGTCGAGATCGTCGAGCTGTGTCGACACCTGGGGACATGGGTAGGGACACGGCCGTGTGCCTACCCGTGTGCGTCGAGTTGAGCTCGACGACCCGTGTCGAGATCGTCGAGCTGTGTCGACACCAAGGGACACGGGTAGTGACACGGCCGTGTCCCTACCCGTGTGCGTCGAGTTGAGCTCGACGAGAAGTGTCGAGATGCAACCCGAGAAGTACACGGCCAATGACACGGCCAGGCACACGGCCGTGTCATGTGAACACGGGTTGGGACACGGGCGTGTCCCTACCCGTGTCAAGCATTGAATCGACATGGAAACCGCCACGGCCGTTTCGCGGAAGCGGGACACGGGTACGGACACGGCCGTGTCCCTACCCGTGTCATATTTTATTTATATAAGGGACAGAAAACCCTAGCCGTTTTCATGCTCTTTTCATCCCCTATTTCCAGTGAGAACTCCTGTGAGAGGGAAAACTGCAGGAGCAAGCCCTACCGAAGGAGATCCGCCATCGCCGTGAAAGAGAAGATGCCGCCGAGGAGAAATACGCGATCCATGGCGAGAAATGGTGGTACCGCTGGAGCCAACGTGAGTTTCCTACCCTCTCCCTTGGTGCTAGATCTATAGTTATGCCTTAGGAGAGACATCGACTCAAGAGAGTCTTGATGGAGAGGAGAAGATCTCTAGGTTAGGCCATGTTAGAACTTGTGTTCTAGACTTTAGATCTCTTCAACCCTTCCCCTTATCTTCAATATGACGATGGGTGGATGGTCTCGTGAGGAGTTCATGGCCTTTGAGGTTGAATAAGGGAGGAGAATATTTCTGGAAAATTTAGAAACGATCGCTTGAGGAGGAAGACGAACCTATGCCGTTCATTTTCCTTTAAGATGCGCGCAGAATCTGTATTCTGCGCGCAGCGATCTTCTAGGCCATTTTCCCTATGGATAAGGCCAGATCTGGGCTTTCGGCTAAACACGAAAGTTGAAGCCCTTGGAAATACCTTTCCAACGAGTGGTTGCACGACTTCAGGTGATGTCTGTAACCACGGGAAAGTCTAAACGAAAATGGGGTTTTACAAATCCTGCATGCAGAAACTGTGTTCTGTACGCAGCGGACTTCAAGTCCGATTCCAAGTAGGATAATGTCAAATCTGGGTTGAGCTCTGAATATGAAAGATGTAGTCCATGGAAATACCTTTCCATCGAGGGGTTACACGACTTCACCGGATTCCTGTAGCCTCGGGAATCTCCGGTCGAAGTTGCTGACCAGATTCAACCTGCGCCTAAATTCTGGGCTTAATGGAAAAATGGATTTTGTTTCGGTGAAATTATTAATGCAAGATACTTGCCTTGGATGAACCCTTATGATTAATCATTTGTTGTGTGATTGAAGTATCTTATTAATCATATTTCATATTACCAAATTATGAAACAAACTTGTTTAAAAGAATTGAACTGGTAGGAATTGAAAGATTGAATATGGTACACTTCATGTTTAAGTTATGATATTACTAAAAAGGAAAGTGTGATAGATCTTTTTATGCGCATCATATTTATGTTAGATTGTCATCATTTGGAAAGTCATATAGATGAATAGATTATGATCATGTACATGTTCGATTAATGAAATGAGTCTTGTAGTCCAATACTTACAGAGTCGTCTCTCTACGGGTAGTATTGTGAAGGGATGTAAGTGCGATATTGACCGTCACTTGTTTTGGTCGTGTTGAGATAAGGTGTGGATGGATGGTTGGGCTGTGTCCTCGTGTTTACTTCCGAGGCCCCTTCCATGTTATGTTGATATGGTATTTGCATGAGGTGTGAGTCGACACGCGGTGTCGTAATCCCGGGTTAAGGATAGTGTGGCAGGTCTACGGGCTCGCCAGTCGTCACACCGACGGGAGTTGGCAGTTAGACTTGGTCGGTTTGGGCTGTATCATCGGTGTTCACGTCCCGAGGCCCCTCCGGCCATGTGAACGGTTGGGTTGTGTCCTCGTGCTTTCTTTTGAGGCCCCTTCCGTGTCACGCAAGGTCAGTTCGGGCTGTGTTCTTGGTGCACATCTACCCAAGACCCCGTTGGGCCATAGTACGCATGGGCTCCGCTGTTGTGTTCTTAGCGTTGAGGCGTACGGAGGCCTAGGTGAAGTAGTGTGATACCCGCCTAGTAGTAGAAGTGCCTGTTCTACTGTCACCGCCTGGCCACGGCGGCTGATGCCTGAGAGGTTAGCTACCTGCTCGAAAAGTGGGAACTACAGTCTGTGTCGACATAGCATTTGCATGGGTGTGCATGGGTGAGTCATTGCATAGCATTCTTAGCATTTCATATCATTGCACAACAAGATCCTCATCGTATAAGTTTGTATGGGCACTCTTATACGATGAGTTACTTTATGTAACCCGATCCTTAACTTATAAGTTTGTATGGGCATTCTTATAAGTTAAGTTACTTTCCTGCTGAAGCTTTCTTACACTTGTTATTATACCTTGATGGCTCTTGTAAAATTGTTAGTTTACATATTGATAGCTTTTGTAGAACTGCTAGTTATACACTGATACTCATGTACCTTGTCACCTGATTGTACTTTTATACTTACTGATATATATTGTGCCCTTGTTTCTCTGTCTCCGCCCGGTGCCGAGGAGTCGCCGGGGGAGCGGATGTGAAACCACTTAGTCGTTTCGACTAACGGTTGCTACGTCTTCCTTTTTAGGAGGTCACGCCGCAGGTAGAGCAGCCGCAGACTACGCAGCAGGACAGCCAGGCCAGGACGACAGGGCCTGACGTGACGGTGCCGTCGATACCGTCTGTTACCGATGTTAGTGTTTTGCTTACTCTGATGTAGCCCGTTTGGGCATTGTTTAGCTGTACTCTGATATATTGTAGAAGCATGTTTTAGCTTCTCTTTATTGATGTATTTGGACATTATAATTTAGTGTGGATTTTGACTTCTTCTGTTTATTTATTTGGTTGGGTTGGCATGATATATTGATATTGTTGTAGCCGGCGGAATAGGCGTCTTGTGGTACAGGTTAGCCCGTGTGCTAATGCTACCGCAAGGCGGCTGTTCCGGGCATAAGACTCCCCCTTCGTGCCGTGTTTTGGGATCCGGGGAGCGGGGGTTTTACACATGCCCCAAGCCAGCTCCTTTGGCCTGAGCAGAGAAGGTATCAACAACTGGAAGAACAGTTTTTGGCATAGAGAAGCTCTTGATGATCTTCCTTTCTGCCGCAAGTTGTTCTTCCAACTTATCGACTTCCTCCTGCTTAAGATCAAGGAGCTTAAGAGACTCAGAGTGCTTTGAAGTCAGGTCGAGGTGTTCCTGTCGGAGAGAAATCAAGCTGGTGACCTCTTCCCTTAGGGAAACACACTCGCCCTTAAGGAATTTTACTTCATTTTTCTCAGCCTTCAATCTCTTTCGGCACTCCTCGAAGGTGTTGAGCAGAAGCTCATACTTCTCGAGGAGCTCAGCTTCGCGGGCCGAAAGGCTATCCTCAGGTTCATCATCCTGAGACTCAGGATCAGAGTCAGAGTCGGAGAGAGGTGTGTGAGCTTTTACCTTCCCAGTAAATGGGGGACATTCTCCTTCTGAGTCGGAGCGACCCACTAGCCCGAAGTAGGCTTCCTCATCATCACTGGAGTCTGAGGAATTAGACTCACTTAGTGTCTTTGGCCTTCTGGCGATGTAGCTCCGCTCCTTCTTCTTATCTCTGGAGGATTTGAGCTCCTCTCCTTTCCCTTTTTCTCTTTTGCTTTGATAGCAGTCGGCCACGACGTGTCCTGGCTTGTTGCATCCAAAGCAAATAATATCAGAAGAACGATGTTTGTTAGGTTTAGATGCATACATGTCAGAAGAATAATTTTTCTTCTGATGCCTGGAGGAGGAGCTGTCTTTCTTTCTTTGATTCCTCATCTTGAGGAACTTCTTGAACTCTCGGGTGATGTGGGAGAAATCCTCCTCCGACAGCTCTGAGCCGGAGGAGCATGGTTCAGAGTCCTCCTCCTCTTCCTTATTCCTCGCACGGTATGACATCGCACCCTTGCCCTTTCTGGAGTAACTGCTTTTAGGGCCACAGTCTTTTCTTTTGCAGCAGCCTTCTCTGCTTCTTCCTCTGCTTTCCTGGTGTTCAGCTGAAGCTCATAGGACATCAGCTTCCCAAACAGGATTTGTGGATCAGTTTCTGCTAGTCTGCCAAATTCTCTGATGACGCAGATCTTTGTGTCCCATTCCTTAGTAAGGGACCTAAGGAATTTGTCATTGAGTTCACCATTGGTGAACACTCTTCCGTAGCCCTTGAGTGCGTTGACAATCTTTAGGAAGTTCTCGTAGGTGACTCCGATCTCTTCCTTAGGCCCTTGCCTGAAGGCCTCATATTTTTGGTTCAGGAGGGATTTCCGATCATCCCTCACTTCATCCGTGCCCTCCATTAGGATGATCAGGCACTGCCAGATCTCCTGAGCTGTCCTGCAGTTGCTGAAGTTTTGCATCATAGAATCATCAACTGCGCTCACCAGAATGTTTCGTGCCTTCTTGTCCAGTCCCACTAGCACCATCTCGTCTTTGTCCATTTCAGAAAGTGTCTTCGGCACCTTCTTGGTGGGATCGATGGTGGAGGCCTTAGTGGGGACATAAGGTCCCTCCTCCACGATCATGAAGAGTCGAGGATCGACTGCTTCCATGTAAAACCTGATTCTTTCCTTCCAGATCAGAAAGTTGAGCCTGGTGCACACTGGGATCTTGCCGGAGAACTTGAGCCCGTCCATAGTAGATATTTGTCTTCTTCTTGACACTAGGGGCAGGATTCAACTCAAGGTGTTAACCTTTTTGATGAGTAACCTCCCTCTGATACCACTTGAAAGTCCACCTAGTGTCAACTATGTGCACCTATGGGGGGGGAATAGGTGACGTGTAGTTCTTTTGCAGAATTTACGAATGTACCTGCACAATAAAAATAAAAAGCACAGCACACAGAATACACAGACAATTTATAGTGGTTCCCCGACTTGGGTACATCCACTTTCCCCCTTCGACCTATCTCCCAATAAGGGACGACTCGGTCTCTTCTCCAACAGGATTGAAATCCAATCCCTACACTAACGGAAGGAACCCTTCCACACGTGAGAGTCAACACTCCCACAAAACGGGTTGCACCCAACCCTTACAACATGGAACAAACGTTCCTTTACAACAAAAGTAAATATAGAATGTACACGAGATACAAACTTCATTTGGAGACTACGGTGTTCCTCTTCGTTCGACGACGTGTTCGTGAAGTCAACGAAAAGTCTACAACCTTGGTCTCTCTTGGAAAGGATCTTCCCGAAACCGGCGGCGGCAATCCGAGCGGCGGCTTGGTTCGGGATCGACGACAACGAAGGTGCGCGGCAGCAGTACTCTGAGATCCAATCTTCGTTGCGAAGCAAACTAGGTCTACCAACGGTCACTCTAGGATCGGTCGTCTCGATCGATTCGGACGGGGGAGTTTTTCCCGGTCAACAAATCGAGAGGCAAGGGATCTCTGGATAGACACGTGAGACTCAAGCTTTGCTAAGCTTCTGTCGCCGGAGATCGGGAAGAGAATCGATCAGCAGCGGCGACGGACTAGCGCGAGCGGCGACGGAGGCGGTAGAGAGATTTCGCGATTTTAGGGTTTGCACTCGCTCGGCTTCTTTCTGTGTGTGTGTATTCCGTTCAAAATACCTGTATATAAATACTGTAGATGCTTTCCAAAATGACCGTTGTGGGACCCACAAGCTGAATCCCTAAGTCCCGGTCCAGAGTCTTAACAGCGGCAGAATCCGGTTCAGGAAATTCCAGAAAAACGACCAAGTCAAAATCGGTGAGAATCGAAAGTGATTCTCGCCGATTCGTCGAAAATCAAAGGTGATTCTCGACGATTCGGCGAGAGTCAAAGATGATTCTCGTCGAATTTGCCTTGGTTGCACGCACTGCTTTAGGCCAGGTCGAGGCGGCGAGAATCAACCAGTGATTCTCGTCGATTCGGCGAGAATCACTAGTGATTCTCGCCGAATCGGCGAGAATCACTAAGTGATTCTCGTCGATTCTTACTTAGACGCAGAGGTGCAAGCTTAGAAGTGGCTGGAACTTGTTCGGCGAGAATCAACCACTGATTCTCGACGAATCGGCGAGAATCCCTTGGTGATTCTCGTCGATTTACACTTAGACAAATTTTCGTCTTTCCACCCATGAGCTGCTCCTTGACCCATCCGTGCTCCTTGTCTTCTCTTGCATAAATACGGCCCTGTACTTGAAAGTAAGTGCACTCCAATAGAGAGAGTACACGTAGGCCAACACACTGATCTGCTCAATGAGGGATTACGTCGTGCAGACCCGTGTATATTGACCTACTGCACCCTGACATTGATGTGCACTTAGCGTGGAAGAACTGCAAGCACAACTTAAAAGAGTTTATCAAATACATTGTCTATTGACCTTAGCTTGTCCAGGGGCTTCTTCAAATCAGGTACATTGTGGATACAATACCCAACACGCACAGTAGTGGTAGTAGCCTGCTGAAGCGGTATCTGCTCCTCAAGTCCTGCCTCCTCGACGTGCTGGTGCTCCATCTCCACGAGCTCCTAAAAATAGTATGGTCACCGACCATTAGTCAAAAAGACTAAGTCGTTTCCTCTGCACCTCGCCCCACAGCTCCTAGGCACCGAGCGGGAGGACGAAGCGGAGGACAACAAGGGGTAGCAAAAGTGGAAGCAGGTGACAGCATCTAACTAGCAGTCGTAATAAGTAATATTGAGCTACTCTAGCAGTTCTAAATATAGTACAAGAAGTAAGTAAGAGCAGTGCAGTAAAGGAAGTAAAGAACAGCGGTAAGAGCAAGTAAATAAACTATTCTATCACTATACTATCATCACAAAAGTACCCTAACTTATATAAATGCCCATACAAATATATAAGTTAGGATTTCCAGGAAATTTAACTTATCATATAAAAGAGCCCATACTAATTTATTTGATAAGGATCTATGAAGCGTATGACCTAATATGAATGAATGTTATGATGCAATTTCATGCACAGGCAAATGCAACTCACACACAACGACTCTGTGATCACAGACCTTTAGTTCCCACTTTTTGAGAGCTAGCATCACTCTCGGGTACCACTGCTGTGGCTACGGCAGCAGCGGAGCGGGCGTATCCGCTTCTAGGCCGGTATGCACACTACCAAGCCTTAGACCCCTCTCATATGCCTCTGTACACGTCCAAGGTGCACTTTAGAGTCTCGCGTACGTACTTTGCTGACAACCCATCAGTCTTGTTGGGTCGGATGTGCGTTATCGGGGGTCGTCCTCCAGACCGCAGTGTAAAACAACCCACTGGCCCCTCTAACCCTCACAACCGCCTGGTGCACCGTACTGCCATCGGTGTGACGAACGGCCAGTACCGCATGCCCCGCCACTAGATTTATGCACATGCAAGTATTTTACTCCGAGCCTTCCGCTCGCAGGACCAAACCTGTCATGAAAACCTTCAAACCCAACCCGGGTGAGAACGCACATTAGTGCCTTTATACCAACTCCCTCAAACCCTAAACGGGTGAGCATATATCATGAATCTCTCCAACCCTACACGGGTGCGAAGGTACTGTTGGATCCCTAGTTGATTTGGGCTGGGTTCACTGACTTAGGATGTGACCCATCATGTATAGTCTGGGTCAAGTTTGTGTCTTAGAGTCTAGGACAGTCCTCTATCTCAACTTCAGATGGACCAGCCTTCTTCAAGACCATCACGAACTCCAGATCTATCAGTTTTTCAGACTAAGTGAAATGAGTTCGACGTTCGTCGAACTCAGCTCAACGAAGGGAGCTCTGCGCTCGACGATCGTGAGATAATTCGCAGTGCTGAGCGACGAACTTTGTTCTTTGCTCGACGAACACCAGGTTCTACTTCAAGCATTCTTAGGACTACTTCAGAATTTCTCTAAGTCCAGCTTCTTGCTTCGGTCGACGAATTATAT
The DNA here is from genome assembly GCA_039583875.1 of Platanthera guangdongensis. Lineage (NCBI taxonomy): Eukaryota > Viridiplantae > Streptophyta > Magnoliopsida > Asparagales > Orchidaceae > Platanthera > Platanthera guangdongensis. Next base: position 69,233,737 of record CM077158.1, read on the forward strand.
TCTGAGCTCGACGAACTTGGACCTCAGGTTCATAGCTTCTCAAGTTGACGAATGCTAATCTCTACTCGACGATTTTTGTGCTCAGAGAATCTGTGTCGACACTTAGGGCTTGTGTCGACACCAGACGATTTGTGTCGACACCCAGGATTTCAGTCGACACCAGCTTGTGTCGACACCAGAGGTTTTGTGTCGACACCTAGACCAATCGGTCGACACCAGTGGACTTGTGTCGACACCAAGATCAATCTGTCGATACCATTTTGTGTCGACGCAGCATTTCAGTAGATGCAGAGTATTTCGTCCAAGTCTAGAACTTTTCTCAGCTCGACGAATTTGGTTCTCTGCTCTACGAATAATGTTTGTCTGATAGTGAAGATTGTCTATTCAACGAATGAAGACTCTTAGCTCGACGAACCCAGCTCAGCTCGACGAACTCAGCTTAGTTCGACGAATTCAAGACTCAGCTCGACGAATTCTGTTCTTCGGTCGACGATTCCACACTAGGTCTTCTTCCGTTCCCGTCTCATTCCATGGCGCTGATTCCTGGACAATTAATGGCAGTTCTTCACAGTATACTACCGTTAGGATGCGCAGTTAATTCTGTATTATTACATGTCGTTTTCCCATGGAAACAGTTGGGGAAATAATTAATTGTTTCTTCCTTTCCAGCCGTCTGTCATTACTGCTCGACATTCAAAAATTCGAATGCTCTCCATGATAGATAGAGATATACAGAAACCAGAAGATATACAACAAGTACACAACAACAGACAACAAGAAGAACAGGATAGACAGAGATTCAGACAACACAAGAAAAAGAATTCATTCTTGGCCCAGAGATAAATTGATCTAGAAGAAGAAGAAGAAGAAGAAGAACATCGCATCAGTATCAAGAGTCTTCTTCATCTGCTTTTACTCAGGAGAACTTCAAAACAATACATTCATATCAGTTGCAAGAAGTTCCTGAAGACTTTCTCTGGACCTGGAATTCTAGGTCTTTGAAGACCTATCACCCTGAAGCAGTGCTCCAGTATTCTTCCTGATCCATTCTACATCTCAGGGGGAGCAAAGCTGCTAAACAACATTCCACAAGTCTTCTCATTTGATTTGAGAAAGAGAAGACCTCATCACCCTCTCACTCCACCTCTATACAGGGTTTTAATTCCCTTCAAAATTATTCTGGTTGCAAGTCTCCCACCAAAAGACTTGAGGGTCTGGTTTTTGTGAACCTGATCAAAACCCCATTGGTGTCAGGACACCTGATCAACCCCTTCCTGCAGTGGATTCCAACCAGGGTGGTAGAAGAGTGGACTAAACAGATTTGGGGAACCACTATAAAATTCTTGTGTCGTTTGGTTGCTTTCTTTTCCTTTTGTTTTCTGGCCTTGCTCTGTGATTGTGCTGTGATTAGTCCATTGCTGCTTTTTGGTTTATTTTATTTGCTTCCCTGCATACACTTACACACACCCAAAATACAACAGCACTTGTAAAAGTTTTAAAATCACCATATACTCTGTTCACACCCCCCCCCCTCTAGAGTATATCAGATCTAGCTGCACTTTCAATTGGTATCAAAGCCAGGTTGGTTAAACATACCATACATGATTGGTTGTACAGGCTAAACCTGAACCCAAAGATCCCTTGGTTAGATCTCTTTTCTATTCTGTTATTGGACTTATCCTTGTCACAGACATGGCCCAAAACAAGGATTATACAAGCATCAGACCTCCAGTGTGCAATCTTAATAAGTTTGCCATCTCGAAGGCAAGAATCAGATTATATATGAACTCCATTGATGAGGATATTTTCTCTGTCATTTCAACAGGTGTTCCTCCAGCTCCTACAACTTTTGGCAGCACATCAACTAATCTGAGTGCAGTACCACCTCCAGACAATACTGAAGCCAATAAGAAAGCCAAGATGGCTGATGCAAAGGCTATGAATATTCTGGCCCAAACAATGTCAGATGACATATTTCAGAAGGTGGCTGAGTGCACCTCAGCCAAGGCCATTTGGGACTCTCTCAATCAAATGGTAGCAGGCTCAGCTGATGAAAGAAAGGATAGGAGATCTAGTCTCATTTCTCTCTATGAGAATTTCAAAAAGGATGAGACAGAATCAGTGGCTGAGATGTACAATAGATTAAGTTCAATCATCAGTGAACTCAAGACTCTTGACAAGGACATCACCTTAACTGAGGTGAATGACAAGATATTGATGTGTTTCCCCAGTTCATGGGACTCCAGAATCTGGCCAATCAAAGAAGCCAGAAGCCTCAATGAGATCTCAACAGAATCTCTGCTAGGCAAGATGAAGTCATATGAGCAGCTTGTCAAATCAAGAGAGGCAGCAGAACAGAAGCCAACTACCCCAGTTAGGAAGGAGCACAGCTTGGCCCTCAAAGCTTCTGAAGACAGTGAAACATCTACCTCAAATGAAGAGTTAATGAGCCTTTTTGCCAAAAGATTCTACAAAATGGCAAGAAAGGACTTTAGAAGAAAATCATCCAGGCAGGATGATAAACCCAAATATGACAAGATACCAACTAAGGAGGTTGTGTGTTTTGGATGCAGAAAGCCAGGGCACTATATTTCAGAATGCCCAGAGAATCAGAAAAAGGACAAGGGCAGGGACAAGGATTCCAGAAGAAAACAAAGCAGCAGACCCTCCTCCAACAAGTATAAAAGGAAGGACAAAGGATTTGTTGCTGAGTCCTGGAGTGACACAGAAGAGGAAACATCCTCCTCCAGCTCCAGTGAAGAAGAGGAAGAAGCTAGATCCAAGGAGGTGTGCCTAATTGCAATAGATGCCTCCAGAAGCAACTGTGGATCAGAAGAGGATTCTGAAGATGAAGGTGCCTCAGACTCAGAGGCTGATCAGGTGATTTCTAGTTTTGATTTCAATTCTAACTTGTTTAAAGTAGAGTTTAAAACTATGTGCATGGATTTAATAAACTCAGAAAAAGAGATAAAAACCCTGAGGACTAGACTAGAAAATCTTGAATCTGTCAGCACAGAAAACAGAAAACTAACTGACTAATTGACTCTAGCTAATGAACAGATAATCAAGTTAAAATCTGAATTATGTGAGGCAAAACAACTTGAGCAATCTCTCAATGGGAGAAGCCTCAAGCTGATGGATATCACAAGCACAGTAAATGCCAGATTAAATGGCAGGCTGGGCTTGGGTGCTTCATCAAGTTTACCCCCCATAATAAAGAAGAATATACTTTCCACTCCCATAAAGTTTATCACTGCTAAAGGAAAAGAGAAACTAACTGAAAAATCCAGATCAGAAAACAAGTCAAATCCCCTAGACAATAGCAACAGAAAACAGAAGAAAGCTGTTAAAAACCAAGTTCAGCAGAATTCGTCGAACCTAGATCGACGAAATCCTGCAAGATCGTCGAACCCCGATCGACGAACGCTGAGCGCAAACTTCAGAAATAATTATTCGTCCTACTGAGATCGATGAACTGTGTACGGTTCGTCGAGCAGAGGTCGACGAACGTGGGACGCAGAAAATGACCATGGTCATTCTCTGAGTGGAGGTCGACGATCTCATCCCCATTCGTCGAACTCTGGTCGACGAACTTACAATAATTCGTCGATCCCAGAACGACCAAATATAAATAATTTCTCCTATAGAAATTTTAAAACAGCTAACAAGACATTTAATCCAGTAGCTGATTGGATAATTCCACCTAGGAGATATCACCCTCTAGGGTATAAGTCTCAACCTGCATTATCAGTCATTTCTAGTTTTACTTTTCAACCAAACCAAGGACCCAAGATAACCTGGGTCAAGAACAATTGAGCTTTATTTTTTGATACAGGTACAGGTGAAGAACTGTCCAAGGCTAAGTCAGACATGGTACCTGGACAGTTGCTGCTCCAAGCACATGACTGGCAGCAAAGCAAATCTCACCAACTATAAGTCCAAGCTAGGACCAAAGGTGATATTTGGAGACTCAAAGAGTGGTCAGTCAGAAGGATATGGAAGAGTAAGCATTGGAGCAGTGACCTTCAAAAAGGTGACATATGTTAGAGGACTTAAACATAACCTTATATCCATAAGTCAATTATGTGATGAAGGTTATCAGGTACATTTCAACTCCACCTCTTGTTCTATTATAAATGATAAAAACCAAACTGTTTTAATTGGACTTAGACAAGGAAACATAGATTTAGTAGATTTCATTTCTGCCACAACTGATATTTGTTTACTCAATATCACTAGTAACCAAAATGGGTTATGGCACAAAAGGCTAGGACATGTAAACCTTAAGAACATATCTAGGTTATCTAAAGACAACCTTGTTAGAGGTTTACCTTCTGGTCCCTACAAGAAAGAAAGCCTATGCAGGGCTTGTCAACTAGGCAAGCAAACTAAAACTAGCTTCAAATCCATTAACAAAAGTGATTCACCTAGGATATTGTATCTGCTTCATGTGGATCTTTTTGGACCCATTGCAGTACAAAGCCTAGGAGGGAAGTCGTACACCTTAGTTATTGTTGATGATTTCTCCAGATTCAGTTGGGTAGCCTTCCTGAGAGCTAAGTCAGATACATTCAAAGTTCTTATAGATTTTCTCAGGACTATACAGATTGAGTTCTCTACTCATGTTGCATTGATCAGAAGTGATCATGGCACAGAGTTTGAGTCTCTTCTTATGCATGAGTTCTGTGAGAAGGAAGTTATCAAGCAGTGCTTCTCAGCTCCTAGAACTCCCCAACAAAATGGGGTAGCTGAAAGGAAAAATAGGACACTCATTGAAGCTGCAGGTACATTGTTAGCAGATGCTTACATGCCTCTATCCTTTTGGGCAGAAGCTGTAAATACAGCCAACTATGTCCTGAACAGATGTCTTATACATAAACTAAAACATAAGACCCCCTATGAATTACTTAAAGAAAAGAAACCTAAAATCACTTACTTTAAAGTTTTTGGTTGCATATATTACATCCACACTAATAACAAAAGATACATCAGAAAATTTGAGGCTAAGGCTGAAGAAGGGATTTTTCTAGGATATTCCCAAGTAAGCAAGGCCTATAGGGTTTTCAATAAATCATCCCTTAAAATTGAAGAATCTGTCCATGTGTCTTTTGATGAAGCTAACATGTATTATAAGGAGAAAGACATTTCTACCAATAGTCCTTTGCAGGTTTCACCAATGTGTGAGTCTATGGATGGACTAAACCTTACCCAAGAGGTTCCAAATCATCCCACTCCATAGGCTGCTGAAGATAATGAAGAAGAAATCCAAGAGGAAGTAACTGAACTTCCATCAACAGCCAGTACCATTCCTCAAGAGGAATTATTTACAGAAGCTGTTGCTCAACCAACTCCACAAACTGATCTTGTCACACTTAGAGATCACCCCAGATCTCAAGTGATTGGGGACATTTCAGTTGGTGTACAGATAAGACATCAGCTCAATCAAGACTTGATGCATGCCTGTTTTCTCTCTCAAATTGAACCTCTCATCACCCATGAGGCTGAGCAAGATCCCCACTGGATTCTTGCAATGCAAGAGGAACTGAATCAATTTGAGAGATGTAGAGTTTGGGATTTGGATCCAAGACCCCATAACTACCCAGTTATTGGAACCAAATGGGTCTACAAGAACAAATTAGATGCAGAAGGGAACATAGTAAGGAACAAGGCTAGACTGGTTGCCCAAGGATATAGACAAGAAGAAGGAATAGACTATGACCAAACCTTTACCCCTGTTGCAAGGTTGGAGGCCATTAGAATATTCCTAGCCTATGCAGCATATAAAAAGTTCAACGTATTCCAGATGGATGTTAAGAGTGCCTTTCTGAATGGTGTACTTCAAGAAGAGGTTTATGTAGAACAACCTCCAGGTTTTATCTCTCTAACTCAACCCTCTTATGTTTACAAGTTGCATAAAGCTCTCTATGGTTTAAAGCAAGATCCAAGAGCTTGGTATGAGACCCTAGCTAGCTTTCTTTTAGAGCATAAATTTACAAGAGGAACCATAGATAAAACCCTTTTCACTAGACATCATAAGGACCAAATCTTATTGGTACAAATATATGTGGATGACATTATTTTTGGGTCTACTGATCCCAAATTGTGTCAGAGGTTTGCTGACCTCATGCATTCCAAATTTGAGATGAGTAGCATGGGTGAGCTTTCCTACTTCCTTGGTCTCCAAGTGAAGCAGCTCCCTGATGGTATCTTCCTCTCCCAATCTAAGTATGTTAAAGAGCTTATTAAAAAGTTTGGGATGGGTGATGTCTCAGGAATGAAAACACCTATGGCTACAAATGCTGTTGTGGATTCTGATGCAGCAGGGAAACCTATAGATCAGAAACATTATAGGGCAATTGTTGGATCCCTATTATACTTAACAGCTAGCAGGCCTGACATAATGTTTGTCACATGCCTTTGTGCTAGATTCCAAGTGAATCCTAAAGAATCTCATCTTATTTTTCTAAAAAGGATTTTGAGATATATAAAGAGTTGTCCTAGTTTAGGACTCTGGTATCCTGTAGAGTCAGAATTTGAGTTAACTGGATACTCAGATGCTGACTATGCTGGATGTAGAGTGGACAGGAAAAGTACCTCTGGAACTTGCCAGTTCCTGGGTATGAGACTTGTCTCTTGGTTTTGCAAAAAGCAGACATCTATGTCGACATCAACTGCTGAGGCAGAGTATATGGTTGCTGGCAGCTGCTGTTCACAGATGCTGTGGATACAAAACCAACTCCTAGATTATGGTATCAACTTAAATAATTCAACCTTATTTTGTGATAATACAAGTGCTATTGCTATAGCTCAGAATCCAGTTCATCATTCTAGGACTAAACATATTGAAATAAGACATCATTTCATTAGAGATAATGTGGACAAAAAGAAAATTAACTTGATCCACATTCCTACTGATCTACAGAGAGCAGATATCTTCACCAAGCCTTTGGATGAGAAAACCCATCTGTTCTTTATAAATCAACTGGGAATGATTGATGGAGAAGAGTTAAATTAATTTCTGTCTGCATTCGACGAATTTTCCAGAGTTCGTCGAACGGAGTTCGACGAATTAGGGAAAGTTCGAGAGATTCTCGTCGAACGGAGATCGACGAATTCTCTGTGTGGAAATAATTTTCATCGACCGGAGATCGACGAACCTTGTTTCAGAAACCATTTCGTCGAACGGCGTTTGACGAACTGTTTTCAATTCTTCTGAAAGGGTTCGACGAACTACTCTCCTATACCTTATTTCGTCGATCTCAGTTTGAAGATCTGTCTTTTTTTTCGTGGAACGGAGCTTGTCGATTCATATTCTGAAAATCTTATATCTAGGTTTTCTTCGACCTCCGTCCCGTGCTTTCAGTTCCTTTGCTCTTCATCGCCGTTTTCTCTGTAATTTTCTTTGCAGGTCATCAATGGCGATTCCTCCAGGAGCACTTGCAGCGATGAAGTTTGATGCAGCATTCTCAATGGACTTTGAGTCCTTCCAGCATTCCGATCCAATTTTTCTATATATCCTTGAATTACTTGAAGAATTGCATCTCAAGGACTTCATGACACGCAGCATCAAGCTACACTCAACCGAGATCAGAGAATGGGTGTACACTGCCGCAATTTCTGAAGATGGAAATCTGACAGGAAATATTGGAAACACTGTCGTTTCCCTGTCCCCAGCAGTACTCTCTGAAATTTTTGGACTGATCAATGGGGAAGACAACTTGGAAATGGACGCTGAGGAATATGCTGATATGCTGAAAGTCATGGGTTTCACTGGCAACAACCCTAATAAGTTTCTGAAGAAACAACTGTCAGTCGCTTATCAGTTTTTGGCCGACATTGTAGGGAAAATTATGATGGGCAAGCACTCGGCACACGACTACATCACTCGCCATCAATTCCTGATCATGTGCGCAGTGCTCAACAAGCGCCAGGTCGATTGGGGCTTGGTTTTCTTTGACCTTATCAAGAAAAGAACTAGCAAGAAGGAAGTCTGCTACGGCAGAATCCTGGGGATTTTTCTCCAGGAAAAGGCCAGCGAATGTTTGGTCTCCCCGACCACATTCATCAACGCCTGCAAGCGCATCACCTGCGCCTTGTTTGGCCGAAGGGAGAGGACAATCTCCAAACCCTCCAAGGGTTCCTCCTCCTCCATCAAGGCTTCTGAGAGCACCAGGACCGTCAAGGTCACTCCCCACCCTGACCCTGACGAGGCCAGTCCCCCTACCAAATCTCTTCCCGCTCCTCCTGCACCTCAACATCAATCTCCACCGCCTGATCTTACACAAATCCCTACACCTCCAGTTTCCCCCACTGCAACACATATTCCCTCACCCCCTCAATCCCCTCTTCCACCACACCTATCCACTATTCCATCCTACACCATACCCACTGAACCACAACCTGTTCTCCCTCTCTTATCCCCTCCACATATTCTTCCTTCCTCCTCTACTATTTTCTCTCCACCTATGGATTCTTCCAACATTCCCTCCATCATCTCTCTTCTGACTCCTCTTATTAAATCACTCATCACAGAGGCTATTACACCTCTGGTGAATTCCATTGATTCTTTATCTGCCCAAATCTCAGCCCTCTCTGCTGCCCCCTCTTCAATCAGGGGCCTGGCTCCAGGTTCTCCTAAACCCAGACAGGGGAAGATGCTTCATGATGAAGCTGGTGTAGTAGTTGCAGAAGTAAATATAGTTGATACAGACACAGATACTGCAGATATAGTTCTTAACACAGATACTGCAGATACAGTTCTTGACACCACAGATACAGTTATTACAGTGCTTGATAATGCAGTTATAGATACAGCAATAGATTTTATTCAATTCATGGACACTGACAGTAGCTTTGATGAGTCAGTAGATTCAATAACAACTGCTGGTGATTTCCTTATAAATCCCACAGTTAATTTATCTGCGATACTTCAGATCTTTGATCCTATATATATGAAGTTTCCTTCAGTAGAGATTGCTAAGCCATATTTGGCTATTGTCCAGTATACCTCTCCAGCAAGTCCAGTAGTTGCCAGGCAACTTTGTGCTTCATTTGCTGCTCCTGCTGCTGTTCCAACTCCTGTGTCTATTCCAGACATCTGCCCTGTCCCAGATTTTGTCATGGATGATTCTCCCATGCCTGATCTGGATGAGCTCATTCTGGCAGACATTGAGGAAGAGAACAAGGCAGCAGCTGCAAGTTCTGTCTCTACTGCTGTTGAACCCTCACCCTCTGAACCTTCTATTCCCCCTCAAGAACAACCTCTTATCATTCCTGATGCCACTCTGAGGAAGCTGAATGCTTTGTATGATAACCCTCAGAGTTCAAATTCTGATGACGATGATGATGATGAATTAGATGAGGAGGCTACTAAAAAGAGAAAGAAGTTGCTCTCTAAGAAAAGGAAGGCTCCTCCTCCTCCTGCTCCCAAGCCTAATCCCACTGCAGACACTCCATATTATATTCTGCATAATGTTGCTCCTTACAAAGGGATGCCTGCATGGATGTGGTTATCTAAGAACCAGCAAAAAGAGAGGAAGAGGAGTAGGAGATACTCTCCTCCCCCAGTTCATAGATACAGAAAGGATCCTCCTCCTCCTCCTCCAGCAGCAGGTGCCTCTGGCTCTAGCTCTCAAAGATCTGCTCCTATTCAAACTTATCAGAGACAAGCAGGGAGATCCTCTGGTGGCAGTCAGCCAAGGCCACCATCTTCAGGCAGTCAACACCTTCAACAACAACAGCAGCAGCACCAGGAATCTAAGAAACATGAAGCTGAAAGGCCCTATTCCACTCCTGAAGATCCAAAAATAGCCAACACATCCAGAATGGCAAGATTCCAAGAAATCATTGGCTTATCTCTAATCAACAAAGCTAAAGCTGAAGGCAAGGACACAACAGGCTTAACTACTATATCTCAGTACAAGAGAGATGAGCTAAAGAGATTTGGGAAAGCAAACAAGCTACTCAATGTTAATGAGTACATGAATCTTCACCCAGATGCAGTTGTCCCCAGAGCCACTTCACTGAACATCATAGTGGCAGCTGACATGACTATGACCAAGGCTCAAGCTTCAGATCCCAATAGGGAAATCATTTTCAAGAAGCCAGGAGAAAAAGCACCAGAAGTCAAGCCAAAACAGAAGAAATCAGAGAAGTAATTTTGTGTTTTCTTTTCATTTCTGTTTCTATTTCAGTCTATATCTATGCATTAAAACAAAGCCAGTATGTATATATATATATCTGTTGCATGTGTTGTAAATTCTCTGCCAGATATATCTCTTAATTTTGCTTTGTTTTTCTGTCTGTTCTTTGCTTGGAGTTTCTGTTAGTGACCTCACCCAAATAGGGGGAGATTGTTGGATCCCTAGTTGATTTGGGCTAGGTTCACTGACTTAGGATGTGACCCATCATGTATAGTCTGGGTCAAGTTTGTGTCTTAGAGTCTAGGACAGTCCTCTATCTCAACTTCAGATGGACCAGCCTTCTTCAAGACCATCAGGAACTCCAGATCTATCAGTTTTTCATACTAAGTCAAATGAGTTCGACGTTCGTCGAACTCAGCTCGACGAAGGGAGCTCTGCGCTCGATGATCGTGAGACAATTCGCAGTCCTGAGCTCGACGAACTTTGTTCTTTGCTCGACGAACACCAGGTTCTACTTCAAGCATTCTCAGGACTACTTCAGAATTTCTCTAAGTCCAGGTTCTTGCTTCGGTCGACGAATTATATTCTGAGCTCGACGAACTTGGACCTCAAGTTCACAGCTTCTCAAGTCGACGAATGCTAATCTCTACTCGACGATTTTTGTGCTAAGAGAATCTGTGTCGACACTTAGGGCTTGTGTCGACACCAGACGATTTGTGTCGACACCCAGAATTTCAGTCGACACCATCTTGTGTCGACACCAGAGGTTTTTTGTCGACACCTAGACCAATCTGTCGACACCAGAGGAGTTGTGTCGACACCAAGATCAATCTGTCGACACCATTTTGTGTCGATACAGCATTTCAGCAGATGCAGAGTATTTCGTCCAAGTCCAGAACTTTTCTCAGCTCGACGAATTTGGTTCTCTGCTCTACGAATAATGTTTGTCTGATAGTGAAGATTGTCTATTCAACGAATGAAGACTCTCAGCTCGACGAACCCAGCTCAGCTCGACGAACTCAGCTTAGTTCGACGAATTCAAGACTCAGCTCGACGAATTCTGTTCTTCGGTCAACGATTCCACACTAGGTCTTCTTCTGTTCCCGTCTCATTCCATGGCGCTGATTCCTGGACAATTAATGGCAGTTCTTCACAGTATACTACCATTAGGATGCGCAGTTAATTCTAGATTATTACATGTCGTTTTCCCATGGAAACAGTTGGGGAAATAATTAATTGCTGCTTCCTTTCCAGGCCATCTGTCATTACTGCTCGACATGCAAAAATTCGAATGCTCTCCATGACAGATAGAGATATACAGAAACCAGAAGATATACAACAAGTACACAACAACAGACAACAAGAAGAACAGGATAGACAGCGATTCAGACAACACAAGAAAAAGAATTCATTCTTGGCCCAGAGAGAAATTGATCTAGAAGAAGAACATCACATCAATATCAAGAGTCTTCTTCATCTGCTTTTACTCAGGAGAACTTCAAAACAATACATTCATATCAGTTGCAAGAAGTTCCTGAAGACTTTCTCTGGACCTAGAATTCTAGGTCTTTGAAGACCTATCACCCTGAAGCAGTGCTCCAGTATTCTTCCTGATCCATTCTACATCTCAGGGGGAGCAAAGCTGCTAAACAACATTCCACAAGTCTTCTTATTTGATTTGAGAAAGAGAAGACCTCATCACCCTCTCACTCCACCTCTGTACAGGGTTTTAATTCCCTTCAAAATTATTCTGGTTGCAAGTCTCCCACCAAAAGACTTGAGGGTCTGGTTTTTGGGAACCTGATCAAAACCCCATTGGTGTCAGGACACCTGATCAACCCCTTCCTGCAGTGGATTCCTACCAGGGTGGTAGAAGAGTGGACTACCCAGATTTGGGGAACCACTATAAAATTCTTGTGTCGTCTGGTTGCTTTCTTTTCCTTTTATTTTCTGGCCTTGCTCTGTGATTGTGCTGTGATTATTCCATTGCTGCTTTTTGGTTTATTTTATTTGCTTCCCTGCACACACTTACACACACCCAAAATACAACAGCAGTTGTAAAAGTTTTAAAATCACCATATACTCTATTCACCCCCCCCCCCCCCCCCCCCCCTCTAGAGTATATCAGATCTAGCTGCACTTTCAGGTACAACAAATGTCTTAACCTATTAGACTACTCGTGTCTACGTGTTATTATACTTAGTGATTTAAGGTTAATCCCAGGACTGCCCCCGGTATTCCCTGTGAAGGGCTCTCAAGGGGCACTACGAACTGTGTTGGGATTACGCCCAGCGTTCCCTTTCGCAAGGATATTTACTTTATTTGATGGCTACCCATGTTTCACCCCAGCTCTCTTTGTTGCTCTGGAACAACCCTAGTGACTTAAGATGTTACCGGGAAGCCGACGGTCTTCCGTCGACCCCCACTCCAGTTACTACCTAAAGACTTGCAATTTTAACCCCATCACTAAGACCATACTACCCACCAGGGATTATTCATATTGCACTCTCTTATTTCTTTCGATAATCAATCCTCTGGTAACCCCTAAGGCAAGACCTATTTATGTTATATGCAGACCATGTCCTATTATTACCCTAAAAATGAAATCTTCCAATCCTTAAGGCATCTTGCCCCTAAATATTTATCCTAGGGTGGTATGGGCTAAGGGAACTACCCTATGAATTCTCATAATTTTCCTTGGTCAAATAATCCCTTAATTAAATCTTTTGAATTGATTACTAGGTCACTTTACACATGAAGTAGTATGATTTAACATCCACTGACCTAGGTAATTTTTCCTGAGTTGTATAATGATAAAATATTACTATCTACAGGGTTTAATAATTTTCCTTTGATTATTTATACCAATTCCTTATTTAATACCAAATTCACATAATTTCCATTTTCCAAATGAAGTACAGGTAATATGTAATCCAAAATTCCAAGAAAATTACAAAACATATAAAACATTAATTTATGACTATTGGCAGAGTTTCATCAACTTTTATTGTGTAATGGCCTATCAATTTCCATTCTTACATATTTATCAAAAATGTCATTATATTAATATAAAAACTTTCAATACACCCATTAATTCTGAAAAACTTATGCAAGACTAATAATACAAGTTTACAGCACTAGAATTATTTTCAAATTTTTCTGAGGTGCATATCCATCAATTCAAGAATAAATGAAATAAGGGTAAAATGAGCATTTTAAGATATTTTATTGCAAAATTTCTTCAACTAGAAAGATCAAATTTTCCTAAGTCAAATGTAACATTATCTACATCTTGGCAAAGTTTGAGGATTTGTGCTTGAGGAAAACCTATTTTTCAAATTTATTTTTAAAAGGAGCTATATTTAAAACAATTTCAATTAATGGGATTTTTGATTCCAAAAATCCCATAATTAATCTGAGGGGTGAAAGTTACCCTAATGAACCACTGTAAACAAATCCAAGATTTTTGAATGCCTCCATTAGGCAGAATACACAATATTTAAACTATTGCTATTAGCACCCAAGGTAATATGTACACCAACACATGCAAGTGGATTTTCCCATCATGCAGTGATCCAAAAGTGCTGAAATTTTTATCATGCACTAATGGTGTTCCCAAGGGCCCACCTCCAAAATTTGGGGCTATGAGGAGTCATATAACTCCATATATTGCCTTTATTTACATTTTGACATTTTGACCAAACCTATAGGAAACGTTATTTCAAAAATTCCTAAATTTTGGCAGGGGCTAGGTATGCCCTAATCATGCATGTACCCAAATTTGGGCTATGGTGATTGATGGTTTGACTTGGGCATCCAAATGAATTTCTGCCCTAGTCTAGGACCAGTCCTAGGATAAATATCCTACAGGCCAGAATACTGGACCAACGTTAATGATTAAGATGTAAAATTAAAGGTAACAGGTAAGGCTACATTTTTCATTCAGGGATCAGTTTCTGAAAATGCCTCTAAGAGGCCTGAACATGACATGCAAAGTCACTGTATTTATGTGACACTTAATTAAATTCACTTCATTATATATATAAGTATTTAGATTTTTAAAATAAAACCGCACGAATCTTGACGCGCGAATGAACGGAATCCGTTCATCTTGTCCAATGGATCAAGGTCCGAGATTCATTTTTCCTGGGCGATATTTGCTGGCGGTTTCTGGCCAGCTGAGCCACCACCACCGCCGGCGGATGTCGCCACCACCTTCGCTAAGGTGGGGGCTAGCGTTTTCCGGCGGTGGGGCCGCCAGAGTTGGCTCCTCCGGCGAACCCGAGCAAGAAGAAAAAGCCCGAATTTCTCGTTTTTCCTCTCATGGCATCGGGCTCGATTGAGCCCGATATCTTCCTAAATGGATCTAGAATTCTAGTACAGGTAGAGGGGCGGCGAAACGGACCTGGATTGGGGCTTGGATGCGGGTCAGGAGGCGGTTTGCCATGGAGGTGGTGTGCCGGAGAGCTCCACCCCGAATGCTTGATTCTCCACCATTTTCCATGTTCCAGCACTCGATTTCGATTCCTTTCTACCTCCTGAAGCTATTGGTGAGGTTATTGGGGCTGAGGTGGAGTATAAGGGGAGATACAACCAAGGTGAGCTCGGGCTCAGCCTTGGTTGCTCCGCCCCTGCTTGCCAAGTGGCACACAGCCCCCAATTTCCTCTAGAATGAATTTAGGAGGTCGGCCAGCTGGTGTTGGGCAGAGGAATTCAGCTGAAGGGGTGGCCATGTGGCCACCATTCCCTTTCATCCCCATTTCTCTCTCCTCTTTCTCTCAAAATTTCATTTCTACCCCTTTGCATGCATTCTCTCTCCTGATTTAGAGGGGTAGGGTTGGTCTTGTTCACTTGGGCTGGCCATGGGCCAAATTTGGTGGGCTTGGTCCAAGGACAGGTGGCTTGGTCTTCATTTTCTTCTTTAGGTCAAATGGTTGACTTGTTGACTTGGAGAGTTGACTTAGTCAACATGGTGGGTGGGCTGACCCTACTTGGTGGTAATGGGTCTAGTGGCACCACCCAACTTGGGTTGGGTCAAGGGGGTGCCCTACTTAGGCTAATTGGGCTTATGAGTGTGGGTTTGACCAAATTAAGCCCAAGGTTGACTTTGGTCAATTGGGGTCAAAGTGTTGACCTAATGGCATGCCCTAGGGTGCACTTAGATTGTTTTTAGGGTTAGGGCAATGTGGTGGGGTCATGGTGTGGCTAGGGTTCTCACTTAGGCTAGTTTGACCTAGTTTGACTTTGGTCCTATAGTGGGCTCCACATGGCTACTACCCACTACCTAGGGTCAAACCTAGTTGATCTCCTTAAAATTCACCCCATGCCTAACCCAATCTAAGTTGAGGGGTCCAAAAGTAACATGGGATGTTACATGGGCTGCAAAACAAAATAAAATATAACAAATTAGACACATAATTTATATCAAAACATTAATTATTATAACATAACATAAAATAAATATAAAATTGAACATAACATAAACATAACATAACCTAAAAAAAATTAAATTCATAACAAAACAAATAAAATATGAAAATAAACATAACAAGAATAAAGTAAGCAAAAATACCAATAATCTTAGGAATTTCTTAAACTAAACTATACCAAAAACGATGACTAAAAGTAATCATCAAGTGTTCACTTGCTATAAAAAAGTGTTTTAGTACAGTCTCAAATAACACTTCAGAGTTTCATCAGTGAAGAGATATAATAGAAGACAGAATAGCAAAGTATGATTTCATTAAATATTGAGAAAAATTTACGATTACAAAAATTAGATCTACATGATGAAAGGGAATAGAGGCGATCATGAATAAAATATTGTTGTGGTTTTTATACTAACCCTCCCCCTAATTATCGGCTGGCTCTCTCCCTTTCCTCCTGAAAGGTCTTTAAGACGGCTTTCTCCCTTCCTCCACGAAAGGTCTTTGAGCCGACTAGATCTCCCTGATCTAGATGTCCTCCCCGGACTATTTCTAATGGAAATCTCCCCGAATTCTGATAGCTACTTCAGTCGATTTTTCCACCACAAACAAGCAAAGAGGAAAAAAGAAAAGTTACAAATAAAAGTAAGAAATTGAAAACTATGGCTCCCTTGATGAAGATTCTCCGAGAAATGGTGAGAGATCGGTTCTTGAAGTTCTTTTTTGATGAGCGCATGATCTTCCTCTAATCATTGTTCTTGACAGTGTTCTTTGGAGATCTTCGTTCAAGGCTAAGAGAATGAGTTTTCTTTCTTCCTCTTGAGTTGGTAGTTCCTTGCAGTTGTGGTGGCGTGGTAGCCCTTAGAAATTCTGTTGGGTCCATTGATCACAATGTCCCAAATTTGAATAAGGCTCATAAATCAATAGTATACACATGTTTATATTTGATATGTCTTCTGGTTCAATATATGCAGGTTGTCCACAATTCTTTGATTAGACAGGTTGAGAGGGTCAGACATTTGGTTGGACTCAAGACAAGATACTATAGAGAGGAAGAAATTTTCCTAAGCCTAGAAGCGTTGAGCAAGTACACATCACTCAACACTAGAGGGCTAAAAGCATTGACAGAAGTATAGCACTCAAAACCTTAGTAGAGCTAGACTCAAATCGGGCGAAGTCCAGAAGCGTTGAGTGAAGGTCATTCACTCAACTCCTACTCAGAGGAATCTGTCCAAGTATAAAAGTGCCGAGTGAATAAGTCTCACTCAATGCCCTATCAAAGAAATTAGCAAAGTCTAGAAGCATTGAGTGTAGAAGGTTCACTCAATGCCTTCAGTCAAAAAATCTGTACAAGTCTAGAAGTATTGAGTGTATAAGATTCACTCAACGCCTTCAATCAAGATAATAGCCATGTCCAGGAGCATTTAGTGAAGAAGGTTCACTCAATGCCACCAACCAGAAGGATTCTATTAAGTGCAAAAGCATTGAGTGATGAAGGTTCACTCAATGCCTTAGCAGTTAAGCTGTCAAAGACAACAGCGTTGAGTGATGAAGGCTCACTCAACGCCTCAGAAGTTAGGCAGTTAATCAGCTGTGTTTTAGAGTTGAGTGAATACTTACCACTCAACTCCTCAATAATTAACACTTAAAGTTCAGATACGTTGAGTCTCAATACAACACTCAATTCTTCTATGTGTTGAGTCACAAGACTTCACTCAATACATATGCAGACCATATGGTGAAAGTTGTTAAGTCCACAAGCACTGAGTCATGCTGACGTCATCCCAAATTCAAATGAACCGGGGTTTGCGTGTTAAAGGACAAATGGCGTCGCATGCTTTCTGCAATGCAGTTACTGGTAAATCTACTTTACAGCAGCCTATAACACTTGCCCATACGGATCAAAGAGCCGTTGCAGTTAGGGATATAAAGTTGAAGAGATACTCTATATAAAAATATAGAGAAAGTAAAATTGTTGGTTCAGGTGGTTGATGCAGAAATCTCAAGAGAATTAAGCAAGAACTAAAACCCTAATCTTCTGTAAGGGTTAGCTAGCATAGCTCACATTATTGTTGTTATTCTTCTTCAAGAAGCCGAGGATATATAAGAAGTTAACAGAATCTAACACATTATTAGATAGGTGAAGGTGGAAAGTGGATGTACCCTAGATAGGGCAACCACTATAAAATCTTTTGTGTTGTTGTGATTCTTGAAAGCTAACAATTAACTCTAACATACACCAAGATCATAACTCTAAAAGATTCAAAAGAGCTAAAATAAAACTATTCACCCCCCTATAAGAGTTTAGCTACCCTTGAACAAAGGCATTCAAGTGGTATCAGAGGGAGGTTGTTCAAAAAGGACTTAATTGTTTGAACAAGATCTCTAGGGGTAGTTGAACCTTATCTCCATGGCTTCAGGTGAGAACCACAAGAATTTGGGTTATTTGAAACATCCTTTTTGTAGGAACGATAATTTTGGGATCTGGAAGGAGAGGGTAAGGTTGTTCATGGAAGCCTCAAACCCTAGGATATACATAACTATTCAAGAGGAACATTTCATTACAATGAATGTCTCTGCTATAGATATCAATGTCCATACTCCCAAGAAATACACTAAGATGGCCAAGGATGAAGTAATTCTAGCCACTATGGACAAGAGGGCCGAGAATTAATATTATAAGTGTCATAGATGATTATACATTCCAAGACTTGCTCCATTACAGAGCTGCCAGGGGATATAGGATTCTCTGATTGTGTATATGGAAGGGACAGAGGACGTGAGGAATGACAAGAAATCCCTCCTTATCCAGCAGTATGAGGCCTTCAAGCAAGGCAAGAAGGATTCCATAGCTAAATGTTATGAAATGTTTTTCAAGATTATGAACAGTCTGATCACCTATGGCAGACAGTTCACAAATTATGAGCTAAATGAAAAGTTCTTTAGATCCCTCAATGATAAATGGGATATCAAGATTTGTGCCATAAGGGATGTTGGCAACCTGGCCAACACTCTGCCCTAAAACCAATTTGGAAAGCTATTGTCTCATGAGCTATAACTGAACTCTAGATGGGCAGAAGAATATGTTGCTAGAACCCTCAATAGAGAGAACACTGTGGCCTTCAAAACTGAAGCCAAGATGAGGTATAAGGAAATGGCTCCTTATCCACCAAGGAGAGCTGCTGAGTCAGAGTGCTCAGATCCCAACACTTCAGACAATGAACTGTCAGATGGATAACTTACATTGTACTCCAAATAGTTCAAGAAGATATTGAGTAGGATAAGACAATGGAAGAACAAGGGCTCTTCTAACTCTAGCTCCAGAAAGCCACATAATAACATAGCGAAGTCTAGAAATTACACCTCTAGGGAAAGGTATGATTCTAAACAGAACAAACACTTTAAGACTAATGTTGTTTGTTATTGTTGCAACAGATCTGGACATGTCATTGCTGACTATCCAGTCAAGAGGAAGGAGAACAAGAAATCAGATGACAAGAAGCTTCACAAGGACAAGAAGGATGAAAAGAGCTTCTTGGCCAAGAAGAAAACCTGCTTGTCAGATAGTGTTTCTGAGTCTTTAGAATCAGAAGAAGAAGAGGCCTATATTGGTCTTATTTCTAATGAAGAAAAGGTTAATCTTCTTGCTGCCATAATAGGCATCAGGGTACCACTGTCTTTTATTGATAGTGATTTTGAAGATGATGAAGAATTCAACCTCATGGCCTTAATTGTAGATAATCACGACAATTCTATTCCTCATAAGGTTATCTCACTTCCTAACTCTCCTTCTATGTATGAGACTTGCTCAGACTCTGAGGCATCCACTTCATCTAGTGGGGGGATGGAACAGAATCTGATGAGGATGTCAATTAATTGATTTACAAATATGATGCTATCTTGGAAGCTCTAAAGAAGAGCAAGAAGCTTGTCAAGAGATAAGCTGATGATATTACTTCTCTACGGCAAGCTAACTCCTTACAATCTGATTCTGCCTCTATGATAGCCCAGATAAGGAGGGAAGTTAGTCAGCTAAAGACAATCTGAATCATCTAATTAGGCACCATTAGCCAGAAGAACAAGATCATTAAGGATCTTGAAGAGAAGCTCCTCAAAGAGAGGATGCTAGTGGCTGAGTTTTCTAATCCCAAGACAGTGTTGCCACAGATTGGCTCTTTCTCTTCTCAAAATAATAAGAGGGGATTGGAGTTAATGTGGATACTTGAGCTGCTAATTCCAAAGGGAAAGGAAAGGCCCTAGTTGTACCTCAAACAACCTTTTGGAAGGTTATTCTCCCTTCTAACAGGTATGAACATGATATTATGCATGGTCACTAGATGAATGGAATTTCTTCCTGTAAGAGCTTTAATGATACTTCCAATGTAAGAAGAAAGGGCATGGGATTGAGTGCACTGAAGGATACCCATTAAGAAATTCAAATAGCCCATTATGGACCATTTGTGTTTGGTGCTCCTGCACCCAGTCTCAAGAGTAAGTAAGTGGCCTCCACACAAGATCTTTCTTCTAAGAATAAGATTGTGAGAAATACTATAAGTAAAAGCCTTACTTGGCCATTTTTGTTTCCATCAACAACATGTCAGCTGCAAAGAAGACATCAGTTGGTGTAAATCAAAATAAACCAAGTGTACCTACTAGCAAACTTACTTTCAGTCAAATTCTTATTAAAAGAAACGGGAAGAAGGCTGATCCTCTCCCCTCTGAATAGATAAAGATTGATGGCTTACACACATCAAAGGATATTCAGAAGAGGAGATATAATATCCATGAGTGTTGGTGTTGTGGCAAGGTGGGTGACTTTGTTATAGACTGTTGGCATAACCAAAATCTGTTGGGGCAAGGATGAGTCTTCCTGTCAGTGTTACTACAAGTAGATATAGCCATTTCAAGCTAACATGAACCAAGGACCCAAACCTTTTGGGTTCTTAATGTAAATTAACCTTGTGATAGCAGGTAAGTCTAAGGACCCATCATATGCCAATATGGTACTTGGATAGTTATTGTTCCAGATATATGACTGGAATAAGGAGTCATCTAAAGGAATATACTCCAGTGAGGAATGGACCTAAAGTCATCTTTAGAGGTTCAAACAGAGTAGTTACCAAAGTCTATGGTTTTATTACCAATGGCATAATCTCCATTACAAAAGTAGCTTATGTAGAAGGATTGCAACACAATCAGATTAGCATAAACCAACTCTGTGATATTGGCTATGCCATTGTCTTCTACAAGTATAAGTGTCTGATCAAAAGGTCAAGTGAGCAAGAAGTCTTTTTGATAGGAACAGGGAGTGGGAATATTTACTGTTTAGATTTCCTATGTTTAGGTTCAGACTCTCCAATGTGTCTTGTTGCAAATGAGAAAGACTCTTATTATGTGCAATGGCACAAGAGTCTTGCTCACTTAAATTACAAGGCAATCGTCAAGCTCTTCAGTGAATAGCTAGTCAGAAATGGACCCAATCTGAAATGAACCAAAGAGGGCATTTGCTCTGCATGCCAAAAGGGCAAACAGACAAAGGCCTCATTTAATAGCATTGGAGCCAATGATTTTGAGAGGTATCTTTACCTCATGTGCATAGACTTATTTGGTATTATGCCAGTTCATAGTCTAGGTAGGAAAGTCTACACACTTTTGATAGTGGATGACTTTTCAAGATTTGCATGGGTATTCTTTCTTCAAAAAATGTTTGAAACCCTTGATAGCTTTGTAACCTTTATTAGGCAAATTCATAATGAAAAGGACTGTTCTGTGGTCAAAATCAGAAGTGATCATGGCACAAAATTTCAATCTGAAGGCATGACAAAGTTTTGTGAAGAGCGGAGTATTTTTTAGGAGTTTCTTCTCCAAAAACACATGGGAAAATGGGATTGCTGAGAGGAAAAACAGGACTCTCATAGAGATTGGAAGGACTTCGCTTAGTGACACTTCTCTCCCAAAATAATTTGGGCAGAGGCAGTGAATATTTCTTGTCATGTCTTGAATAGAGCCACTATCAACAAGTACCACATGAAGACTCCTTATGAGATTATGAAAGGCAGAAAAATAAATCTTGCCTATTTCAGAATCTTTGGAAGCAAATATTTTGTGCTTAACAATTGGAAGTCCGACTTGACAAAGTTTACTTCCAAGTCCTATGATGAAATTTTTATTGTGTACAGCAACAACATCAAAGCCTATAGAGTCTACAAGTTGTAGAAAAGTCTATTACTATAGTATTTGATGAGTCTTTTATGATTCACAGTGAGTCGTCAAGCTCCTCTAGATCTGCAGGTGCAAAATTAAAGTTGGACAAGTTGTTCATCTATGATACACCTCCTACTAAATAAGACTAGGATGAGGGTGTGGTCATTCCAGAAGAAGGTCCAGGTGGATTGGACATAGATGAAGATTATTAGGCTCCAAAAATTGAAGTTCAAAGTGCTGAAGACAAAATGCCAGCTACTGCCAGACATTTGAGAGATCATCCTAGAGATCTAATTATTGGAGATTCAAGCCAAGGTGTTACAATAAGGAGATAAAGCCTCAACATAGTAATGTATTCAATCTTTCCGTCATAAGTTGAACCAAAGAAGTTTAAAGATGGCAGCATAGATCCATTTTAGATTATGGCTACGCAAAATTACTAAACTAGATCAAGAGATGCAATGTCTAGAATCTGGTTCCTAGGCCTCATAGACATAACATCATTGGAACTAAATGGATTTATAGAAAGAAGCTTGATGAGAATGGTGTTATAATCAAAAACAAATCTAGACTGGTTACCAAAGGATACATGCAAGAGGAAGGTGCTGATTTTTATCAAACCTTCGCACCAGTTGCTAGACTAGAAGCTATTAGATTATTCCTTTCATATGCTACATACAATGGATTTAAGGTCTACCAAATGGATATTAAGTCAGCTTTCCTGAATGGTGGCTTGAAGGAGGAGGTCTATGCTGAGTAACCCTCAGGTTTTTTGTTAATATCTAACTTTCTTT